>JANQAP020000205.1:916721-937895 GCA_026874005.2 Erythroxylum coriaceum | reverse complement strand
GATAACTCATATCCATGATCAGTAAAACGTGATCATCAATCAGAACACATACTAGCCTTAATTCATTATCGTTCCACCAATAACGATCGACTAGGGATAGTTTAGAATAGTATTATAATACTTATGGTTTTACTATCAAGTCATATACATGATGACATAAGCCTAATACTATTCATGGAATGTAAAGCACATTACATAAACAGTATACATGTATATTTAAAAGAATACCTTATAACATATTATTAATAAGTCAGAATGTCAGTACAAAAGTCACATATGACCATTGGCCTAGGGCACACTACTAACAGTATTATACTAACACATTCATATCAGTCTCACTATCTTTTGTTATGTATGACCTTCATGACATGTACTTCCTAACTTTGCTTTGATTTTCTACTCAAGACAAAATTTGATCACACATTTTCATAAAAATGATTAGACATTCTTTCTTGTTTACAAGTTATATTAGCCAAATAGCCTATCCATTTATATGAATTTTCCTTTGTTAACCCCCTTTGAGCTTTATTAGCCCTTCCTTTTGTATAAACCATATTACATGCTTTTAAACCTAACCAAATGTCCCACTGAAGCCTTAAAGCTAGTGGAGCATTTGTAATTCTTAATGGCTGTGATTGTACAAAAGGCTAAGTGTGAGGGTACGTATAAATAAGGGTTGGTTATATTTGTTAAAATGTCATGTTATGAATTCCCATGTTGATGTAGCTTCTATTACTGTTATATTTGAAAAAGAAAAGAAAAGAAAAGAAAAGAAAAATGTATAAGTTGGAATAAAAGTATCAAGGAGGAAATACAATTGTTTTGAAAAGTTATTAATTACTAGTTTATCCTCCTTAAGTTGTATTGAATAAGTGGTTTGAATATATTGTATATGAGGCAGATGTTGTTTTGGATGGAGCACTATTTATGTTATGTTCATGTGGTTTATGGTGTGAGAGCTGAATTGAGTTGTGAAATATAATTGTTACATTCAACATAGCTAACGGTACTAAGTTTTGAATGAATATTAACTTGTGCATTTGATATCTTATTGAGTGTTACTTTTGCCTCACTAGCTTGATGATTTTTTTGCTACATTACCTAGAAATACATCTCACTTTACCCTTGCCCACATTACAACCCTAGAAAAGTCCTTTGATTCATGATTATGCATGTGACCGTTAGTGGTGGAGAAATGAAATGATATGTAAAAGTGTGGACTGTTATGATCATGAATGGTGTTTGAGTGTACTCATTGAAATATCTTATTTAAACACCTTTTATCCAAGTCTACGTCTAAATTACTCAGTTTCTAAGGGTGATGAATTTTGATTGATCATGAGTAGAAGCTTTTAATGTTGAGTTAGTGTTATAGGTTTTGAAAGTCATTCATCTTCGTTTATGGTTATCTATTCTTAGGAAATATGGAAAATAAGTATGAGTTTTGGTTTGTGATTTTGATTTTGATGATTTGCCCAAGGGTGGTCAAAAACTAAATGTGGGGAATTTGATACGTGCTTAAATGTTGATTCATTTGATTTACTACACTTAGTGATTAATGCCTTAGAAATGCTTATGATACTCATTTTAGCTCATATTTGATTTTAGGTATATTTCAGAAGTGAAGGATCTAAAGTGACCCGAAAGCATATTCATTCAAGTCATCTTCTCAATGTTCACACTCTATTGATTCATAGAGCAAGAAGAAGAAGAGGATTGAAAGAAGAAGAAACAAGATGGAATGTGAAGCAAAGAACAAAGGAAGAAAAGTCTCACGGCCATACATTGGTGTGCATGGGCATGAGAAACTTCTCACGCCTATGCAACACTCTCATAGCCATAAGAGGGTTTGTCACAACCGTGACAAGTGTGTCACAAGTGTCATACCTGTAACACACTAGTCACACCCATGACATACACACTTATGAGTGTGACAAAGCATGTCACACCTGTAAGTCTATTCTCACAGGTGTGAGAAGGGACAACTATCCCATTTAACCTTAGTTTTAACTATAAAGGGTAATGTTTTGACGACATAAAGAAGAGATTCGGGATAGAAACAAAAACATCTTCATTCTTCATCATTTGCTCTCGGTTTTCAACACCAACAGAGGATTCATGGCTAATTCTTGGAGGTCGATGGAGAAGATGGAGGGCCAACCTTCCCGACACTAGTTCGGAGGTGTAATCGACGTTGAGAAGCACATTAAGCATAGTATCATTATGTACTATTTTCTTTCCCTCTTTTTGTTTGTTTACATTATCTTGAGATTAATGATTGGGTATTGTGTAAGAATGCTTCTGATGGTCTATTGAAATGTTTTTCATGAAAAACCCATTGCTAGAACTTGAATGTGATACGTAATAGTTGTGTTAAAGGTCATATGTGGCAACTAACGGTGTTGAATCGTTAGGGATAATGTGGCATAAGTTAAATAATCCGAGCTTGTGTAATTATTGATTAGATTGGTCCATTTTACTCACTTATAATGTGACTATCCGGAAAAACTTAGAAAGCTTGTTCTAGGTTTCTGGATAGTTTGGGTTAATTAAAGAGCTTGTTTTGATCAATTATGACCTAAGGAAAAACTGAGATTGACAGAGCTTATTTTTAATTCACGACAAATAGTTCGAAAGGAGGTGTGAGGATGATAATGGAATGATATATGTTAAAATATGCATTCGTCGAGATTAAACCAAAGAAGCGGGTTTTACACACATTTATCACTCTTCATTTTTAATTGTTTTTGATAAATTGCTTATGTTAGTTTAATTTTATTTTGTTATCTCAATTGAATCTACCCAAAAAGTTTTATTTCTTTTACATCAATTATTTTCATTGTGGAAATTAACCGAACATTTCTTGTGGATACGATCCTGACTCACCACAACTACAAATTTTAGTTTGCAGAATTAGGTAAATTTTATAGTGCACTCGACGTGCGCTGTCAGTCATCATCATAATTATCACCATTAATACATTACAAGAATGAGAGATAAAAGGTACCTTATTGTGATTGACAATAAATCACCTAATTGTTGCCATATTTTTATATTCTTCTATTTTTGAATTATTTATATCATCCTCATGTGGTTTTAAATGCTTTATTTTTCTTTTAGTTCTTCTTCCTTTTCAATTGATGATCTCTCATTTTCATTCTTCAAGAATTTCTTAAATTTCTTTGTGATAAGCTCCATTTTATCCTAATCACTCTCACTTTTGGAAGATTCATTTTCCTCAATTGTCTTATCCTTGGAGGTTTTAAAAATCAATCCTCTCCTTATTTTATGCAATTTATTCTTGTCCATCTCATAGGTGAGGATTAATCCAATGAGCTCTTTTAATGACAAAGGCCTCTCTATCCTTGATAAAAACCTAATTAACTTTATCATCTAATTAATGTTAGTATGAGTCTAGCCAAGACCCTTAAGAGCATTAACAATATAAATGAAGCAACTATAGATACTAAAAATAAACTCGTTTTCTCTATATGAAATATCTTATTTTTTTTAAAATAACATGCTCCATTGACTTTAGTTAAGTAATGCCCTCATATATGATCTCAATTGTGTGCTATATTTCATTAATGGTTTTACATATAAACACCCTATTAAATTCATTTACATCAATATTACAAAATAAAATACACATCAATTTGTTAATTAATACAATAAGTCTCTTGTCATTATTGCTGTATTCACTTTTATCCTTTGGTACCTTAGTCTCCTTTAACTATGATTTCTAGTGGATCAAAAGGGCTTCGAAAAACCAACCCTTTTAGTAAAAAGGAAGTGTTTTTATCCTAGTCTACCAATATAGGTAAATGTCCATATAGAAAATAAGTATGTATATGTAGTTTGCCTTCCTCAGTTAGAAAGTGAATAAAAACGTGTCATTGACCTTTAATTAAATTTCATTAGAAATGTAAGTGTGAGTATACTTCTTGGTTCTTAAAGAACATAGAAAAGGGAGGTGAATTATATGTGTGAACTTTTCGCCTATTAGAGCTTAATAAATGAAGTGTGTAACTAATATTGAAAATTTTATATAACATAATCATCAAAATAATCATAATAATAATAAAAGAGAGAATAGAGAATGAGAGTATACATTCATATTTATAATAATTTTAATAAACAACTTTTAGCGTACATACACTCTCCTAGCTGTACTTGAAAATTCATTGTCATCTTCCTTAAATGAATGAAGACGAACCATTTGTAGAATATCTTACGTTCCACATGTTAGGAGAACCTCTTATAAATGTGTTACTTTGCTTCATATGAAGAGGAATCTTTAATGTCTTATTCAAGGTAAGAAGAAACCTTCAAATTGTACTTCTTTATAATTATTCATACTTGTTGCACAAGCACAATTGCACATAAGTGCAAAACCTCATTTTCTTATTTATACCAATAAATTCATGTTTAATGTAATTTTACACCTTATTTTAATTTTTACTTAATTAGTTGAATTGATGAAATTAAGTTTAGATCACCTATGAGCTCATTAAGTATATAATAACTTGTACAATTTTATAAAAAATTATAACACCGACTTCACCTAGTTTTTAAACATAAAATACATTCATCTACATTTATATAAAACTTTCCTAGTTTTTTTTCACCACGCAAATAAACTATATGCATACAAAAGTATGCAAATAACTAATGCTAAATTTTCCGTTTTTTTTTTTTGGAAATTTGCAAGACATCTTTTTTAAGATTAGGTGAATAAAGACGTGATTTAATATATATAAGATATTGTAATTGTTATCTCTACAAAAAAATTAAAAAGTATAAAGAATGCTTTTAATATGATTTTTTACTTTTTTATTTCAGAGTTTATGAAGTTGGAAAATTTGTGATATGTACAATGTAAGATATGATTTATATATTTTGCACACTTTTTAACAAAATTTTAAAAAATGCATGAAACGCATCATGTCCCAGGAAGGGAATATTTGGTAATTTCAACTGGAACGCAATAATAATAAAGGCGGATGGTAGAAAGTAATAAGGTCATAAGTATACAAAACCGTCTTTCATGTCGTCCCCCAGTCTAAGCGAAAACCCACATGTTCTTGCGCTCACACAAATCTAATCATAATCTGCCACAT
Organism: Erythroxylum coriaceum; assembly: GCA_026874005.2. Taxonomy (NCBI): domain Eukaryota; kingdom Viridiplantae; phylum Streptophyta; class Magnoliopsida; order Malpighiales; family Erythroxylaceae; genus Erythroxylum; species Erythroxylum coriaceum. Next base: position 932,775 of record JANQAP020000205.1, on the reverse strand, counting down.
TTATCCCTCATAACGAGTATCATTCGTCTGGTTCTCTTGTAATTTCACTCAACTTTCGATCCAACCCGTTACGACATCTCCAGTCTCCGCCGATCCGGTTCTTCGTGCGATTTGAAATTGAAAAGGGGTTAGGGTTTTGAGGAAGTTTGGGATTTTGTTATTATTAAGTCATGCCGCGAAGTTCACGACACAAATCGAGCAAGCATAATTCTAGGGACGCCAAGGAGTATTCGGATTCAGAGAGCTCTAAGGATCGAAGAGGAGAGGAGAGGGAGAGCAGTACTAGGGTTTCCAAAGATTCAAGCTTTGGAGAGAAGCGAAAGCAGCTTGAATCTGGAAATGCGGATGAATATTGGTGGAGCAAGAGGCGAAAAGAGAGAGTTGATTATGATGACGACGACGACGATAGGTGGAATGGTGGTGAGGATGCTGATAGAGGACGAGGAGGAGGAGATGGTACAAAGAATTCCAAAGAGAAGTCGAGAAGGAGAGATGAGAGTGAAGAATTGGTGATGAAAAAGATTAGTACTAGTGGTAGTGGAAAGAGTGAAGCTAAACGAAAAGAAGATAAAGAAGATGGAGCTGAAAGGGAGCGAGAAAAGGATAGAAAAAGTAAGGAAGGTAAGAGTGAAAAATATGTTGACGGTGAAGATCAACGTGCTGTAAAGCATTTCTCTCATAAAACTGGTAAGGTAACTGTTGGATTTGTGGTTAGTTTCTGTCATTATTTTTCTTGTTTCGTAATTGTTTTTGTAAGTCGATCTTTTTGGCATCGACTTCTACTTTTTGTGGTTGTTGGTTTCTGTTGTTTAATAATGTCGATACTTCTTTTTGCTGCTTTCGAATTTTGTATACGTTTGAGGTTAGTAGGTTAAAATATTTGACTTTCAAGCTGAAGCTAAGATTATGCAAGTCTTTTCGGTAGGATAACCATATATCTTATTCTACTTATTTTTGGCAAGACCATGTAAGATACAGGATGTCTACTTTTGGAGCTTCAATTTGATCATCCATCCCAGCGAGTGAAATCTTGGGTTAAGATATGTTCTTTCGCAAAGTTCCTTGACTCAAGGAGGTTTTATTTGAGATCTCCTCTTGATTAATTATTTTGCAGCTCTAAGCCTTATTTTCTTTTTTAATCTTTTGTAAGTTTGATCTATCTTTGTTGATTTGTATCATTTGTTTTGTAATATATTTTTAGGCGTTCTCCTTGCAATTAGTTTGTCAAGTGTATTCTCTCAGTTTTCATCTACTGGGGAATAGTAAATTTTAACTACTGTATTTAACTTTCAGGGATGTTTTAGATTTGTAATTTGGCAATGATATGTGGATAAAAAGTTGATAATGGTGTAAATATCAATTGATATCCATACTTGTTTGTATCCCTAGCTAATCATTTGACGCATAATGAAAGTTGGTTCTCAATTTCAAAGAATGACAGGATACCGTAGGTTAGCTTGTATAGATGTACAGTGTTTCAAGTATTAGGGAGTAGTTCTTAAGGAGTGTTTGAAAGTTCTGATATCTAGCCATAGCAATAAGTTTGTAATTTTAAGTCATCAGGAACATGGTTTTTTATTTTACTATTTGGGTGCCGCACAGGGACGTTATACATATTTATTTTCATTTTTCAAGTTGTTGCCAGCAATGAGTGATGCAAAAGTTAATAGCAGAGGATTATTTTTACTAGAATGTTGATGAAATATTTGTTAGCTCCCATGAAAGTTGAGTGTTTCATTGTTGCATGGCATATCTTCCATGTATCTATGGGTTAGTTATGATAAGCACCTTTAGTGTGTATCTTAAGTTGTACATCTTACACTAATATGCAACTAGTTTCCAATGCTGAACTTTGTTAGACTTGGGTTATTCTTGGGTACATATTATTTTCCATGTCTAATTAGTATCTTGGTTACTCAAATGCCCTGGAATTTTTTTTTAAATTTTTACCTTTTCTTTTGAAATGTAATTATTTAGCCTTTGCATCTTAGTTATTTAATATAGATCTTTGTGCTTTGACTTTCTCTATTAGTTATTTTTTCTTGAGGTAAGAATTGATTCCTTAAGAATGGATTTTTGTTCTTCTCTCTAAGCATAAGCAGAATTATGTTGTTTGTTAGATTAATGGTTCGTGAGTTCTTATCCTTCTAATGGATACTTAGGATCGTCCCTATGCAGGAGGAACAAAAGTGAAATATCTTTTTAACTTTCAAATATTAGTTTGAGGGGGAAGGGGGATTGTATAACATAGGCTTTGGAGGTCACTTACATTGATCATGTTGGATTGATTACAAATTACTTTGCCTTTTAGAGTAGCATTAGAACATGCAGTTATGCAAGAGTTGGTATATGTACATCATCTATCCTAATAGTGGATTTCAACTCCTTTAAAAATGCAAATTTGAAGGGTTGCTGAAGATGCTTCCAGAAGGTGTGTACTTTAATATATAACTCTTCAAATGACTGATTAAATGTTTTTGGGCTTTTAAACTAAAATGGAGTTGGAGGACGCAATAGTTGATGTGAAAGAGTGACATCTCTATGTTCAAATATATTGTACTCAAAAGCTTTTTCTTAACATAATGTTTTTGCCATAAAACACATATTTGCAAACAAAAAGAGTCAATTCCTTGTTGAGTCATAACCGATTCCATATTTTAACTTACATGTCTGATGGATGAACAAGGTCTACCTTTGGCACTTTAGTGTGTGTAGTGGGGATGGGAAAGAGTGGCTCTCGGGCCTTTTTGATGTGAAAAGGATCTATTAATTGCCTTCCTAAACTTCTAATATAGTGAACTTTTCATACTTTGAATTTTCTTACCTTAGTCTAAGCATGCCTTGTTTTCACTTTCTCTAGTTACAACTGTTAACAATAGAAGAGTTGTGATGGATTAAATTATTGTGGCTGCATATGGTACTAATTCATTCCTTAATGCAGAGTTTATATCACACAATTTATTGCAAAGTTTGGAATCTAATAGCCAGTTAGATAGACGAAGTAGGAGGAGAAGAGATGGTTCTGGCGACAGAGAAAAACATCAAGATGATAAAGACATTGATGACAAACTGTTTTCCTCAAAAGTCGATGTTGACAATGATGGAAGATCAAGGGATGAAAAGTGTAAGCAAGAAAAATATAAAGACAAGTATTGTGAGGATGTGGACAGGGAAAACAGGTGTCGTGAAGATAAGCAAAAATATAAACATAGTTCAAGAGACTATACTAGCAGCAAGCTGGATGATAATCATTTGAGGGATAAAAAAGAAAGTATGGAAATTTTGCAGAAGATATCTAGGCCTCAAGATGATAAGTATGATCATGGGCGAGATGATGATCTTGATTGCGATTATGATTTTGATCTCAAACGTGATTGTGACGATTACCACGATCGAAATCGTGATGGCATTTCTGATCATGACCGTGATCAGGACCACAAGCATGGTCGTGATTGTGTGCGTGATAGAGACCAAGATCAAGATCAGGATCGTGAGCTTGACCATGACCATGATTGGGATTGGGATAGAGATCGAGAGAGATATCATGCTCATGATCGAGATTGGACTCGTGATATAGAAAGAGACCGTGACTCTAACAATGATCGTGATAAAGAACAAGAACTTGAGCAAACTATTGACTTTGATGAAGCAGATGCTGATGAAAGGATTTCAAAATACAATGATAGCCAGAAGGGAAGGAAAAGATCTCCTGATGAGTTTGATGATTACGTTGATCGGAAATGTAAAGCTACCCAAGCTTTCTATCCTGATATGGAAAAGAAGCCTTTTGGAAGCAATAAGGTTGAGTCAGATATAGATAGGGGAAGGTCACATTCACGCCAACCTCATTTAGACAACAATGTCACCAACAATAGATGGAGGTCTTCCGAAAGTACCAGTTCAGCAGATGAGTATAGGTAAACTCCCATATGTTTTCAGCCATTTTATTGAATACAGCGCTCTTACTATCGCTATTTGTAATAATATCTATTCATTCCTTTTCATCTTTTGCATTTTTGTGCTCTGTGGTTTACAATCAGAAATTGTGCTTCCTTTTTGTTAAAAAAATGATATGATTTTGTGTTCAGAGAAAGAAATTTGCTTTAATTTCTGTTTCCAGTATTTTTGTGAACTCTCAGTGGAGGATGAAGTGCTATTTTCTAGGAATGGTATATTTATTGGTATAATGTATTCATCACTATTGTGACGATGAAAAATAACGTTCCATTTTGTGCCGTTGGCTTTGTGTGTAGTTGATCTTTTGAAATTTTCAAAGTGGCTATACGTTTATATTTGTTGTTAAAGATGCCTAGAAGTTTTTCAGATTTGATGGCCTATTGGAGGACAATTTTGCATGCAATGATTTTCCTACCTTGAAATAAACTTCTATGTATGGAAGAACTGTACAGTGTTTTTGTTGTTGAATAGAATGATAATTTCGTTGCCATACATTTTTTTCCTTTATAGGCATTTTAAGCCCGACGAGCCAAAACATAGAGATGCTGTGACAGAGGCAAGGCATAAAACAATTTCATCCAGGGAAATGATTGGCTTTTCTGGAGCTTCAGAAAGGGCTACCAAGTATAGATCAAGTGAAAGATCTACAAAGTTTGATGATTTGCACATGGTGGAATTGTCATTAGAGAGGTCAACAACTTCTAAAGCTTTGCCTTTGGGCTTGGTCAACAGATCTCCTTCATCTAGTAGTCTTGAGCGCAGGTATACAAACAGAAGTGGTACAAGGAGGAGTCTGGACATTGAGGAATCAAATAGGAGTAGTTCTTCTGTGGGTGCAAGAGATTTAGTCCCTTGTGATGAGAGACATGATCTACCTTTGGAGAAGCCACTGGTGGATGATTTGATTCCAAATGATTCACCGTTCTACTATAGAACTAGTCAGAACAACCCTGCTGTGACCCCTGCATTCAGAGGTGGAGTGGGCTCTCCATTTATTGGTGTAATTGAAGAAGACAATAGGATCAATAGTGGAGCTAGGTATAAGCAGAGTATTGATCCAGTTTGGAGGGGTGCCCCAAACTGGTCCTCGCCAATGCCAAATGGGTACATTCCTTTCCAACATGGACCACCTCATGGTAATTTCCAAACGTTAATGCCGCAGTTTGCTGCTCCCCCCTTGTTTGGGGTTAGACCCTCCATCGAAGTTGACCACTCTGGAATTGCATATCATATCACTGATGTTGACAGGTTTTCTGGTCATTTGCGTCCACTTGGGTGGCAGAATATGATGAATGGATCAGGGAACACTCGTGTGCATGGATGGGATGGAAATAATGGCGTATATAGGGGTGAAATGCACATGTATGGAGGATCAGAATGGGAGCAGAATAGGCATCCAATGAATGGTCAGGGATGGGAAACTGGTGTTGACAGATGGAAGGGACAAAACTGTGATTCCAAAACAGATTTGCCATCAAAATCCTTAATAGAGGATAGTCAGGTGCAAGCTCAAGCTCCTGTGGATGCGTTATATGCTGGGCAGGGGGCTCAGAAGTCAGAAAATGAAAATGGCTATAATGGGCTACAGGAGAAAACCCATGAGACAAAGCCAGCTGGTATCTATACTGTCAAAGAATCATCTAAACTTCCAAAGAAAAATACGAATGAGAAGATGCCACATGGTTCTGAAATTTCGACTGATTTTAAGACTTCTTACTCTTACTCTGCTTATCTTTCCAATCTGGACATTTCAACTGAACTTGCCAGTCCAGATATTTATTCCCAATTTTTGAGCTTTCTGAACCTAAGACAGAACACAATTGTAGATGACAGCATGGCCATGCTTGTGAACTTGAAGGTAGTACTCATCTCTCTCTCCTGCATTGAAGACTTCCATTGAAATATTTATAGTACTAAAATCTTTCTGATGTGCCAGTGTGGAGCAAAAGCAGTATCCAAAAGTTCCAATTCCTTGTTGAATCCTTCACTCTTTTCAGCCACAAGTGATTCTGTCCATAAGGTAAGCTTGATGGATTAGATGGTAAGTTGCTACTGATTAGTGACATGTCAATTCAGGTCCTGTTTAAGCATGTTAATGAAATCAAATTCACCATGTTTTTTTTTTATCTGTAGAGTTAGGGCATAATTGAATGTTTTCCTTAAGGTATATATTTTATATTTTTAATGTGAATTAGGAGTTGAGATGTTAGGGACTGATAGGTGAATTATAAATTCTAAAGCTTAAACAGCTGAATTTCATTTGCCAAAAACATGATAAGAACTACCGATGATCACCAAATCTTCTTTTTGTCCTTTCTCACGTGGTTTATTTTGTACTATCCTACTGCTATTGCGCGCTATAAAATGAATTAAACTGTACCGTTGTTTTTGGATTACATCTGTGGTAGAAGGTTTATTTAGTTTCCATATTTCCTTTGATCCTTTTTGCCATACTCTTTAGAAAAGAATGTTTTATTGGTCTAAGAAATTTGCCCCCATTGAAAACTAAGTCTGGTTGTCTCCCTGGAGTTACTTCTTAATGGCATTAGACTGCTCTGCGTGGGTGAATTTATGCAAGCTGGGGTGTTTCTACCTGTATTACTTCAAATTAATGTTGGGGTAGAAGTGCATTTTGTACAATGATGATTCTAGTCAGTAACTCATATATATGCAAATAACTATTACATCTGTTTTGTCTACAAGGGATCTGTTGTTCATTTCTTGACTACAAGTAACTATACATCTTGTAGTCCAGGTAACTACTAGTGGGCACTGGGTGACTTTCAAGTATTTTTGTCTCTGGTCAACCAAGAGTGCAAATTATTTTATTGCCATGTTTGGAAATCTGAAGCTTGGTTTAATTTCTTTTCCGCAGAGAGCCTTGCGCATTTACAAGAAGCAGAAACTTTTAGTTGATGTTCCATCTGTTAATAGTAGACAAGTAGGGGTTAACTCCGTATCCAAAATGGAGGAGCAAGTCCTTGTCAGTAACGAGATCGCACCAGAAAACCTCATGTTAAGTTGTGAGGGTGAAATGAATAAGGCAGTAGTACTGGACTTGGGTCAGGTGAAGGCAGAGGCTACAACAGTTGCTTGTGGACCCACATCTGAAGAGATGGTGCCATCACACAACCTAGTGACAGTTCGTGCTCATGACCCGCCTGTGAAGTTGGACGTGCTTGAAGAAGTCGTTAGCCATTATGGCCCACAAAAGCCAGCCCATACTGTTAGTGGTGATCATATAGATCCCTCTGAAGGAGAGAGTACAGCAGCTGATGCCGCCGATGGCCATGACATGGATGAGACTTGCAAGATCAAAGACGATGTTTCTTTTAAATGTGCTGAAGAAGGCCAGGGCCTTGGTGATGCAATGTATGGTTCTTTACTATTTTCAGATGATCCTTGCAAGGCATCCGAGGATTTGATGCTTGGTTCAAATGAGTCAGAGTCGGTAATTTTAAGTCGGATACATCATTCTCCTGAAAATACACATTGAGACATTTTCGATATCTATGATCTTCAATGCCATTTTCGGATCAAGATCTTACCACTTTTTTGTTGTTTTTCTTTTGAGAAAGGGAATAAAAAGAAATCAGCTTTGGATCCCAAGATTCCGGGTTCCAAGCTTCCACCAAATTTTCTGCGTTTATCTGCATTTGGTCTTCTTTGTCATCTTATTCTGCAGTGCTCTTTCTATTTGGTAGTATGCATACTATACAAGATACGATCCAAACGTTAAGCGATCGGTGTCTTGAACTGGTTTCAAATTGTTATAGTTGCTAGGTGTCACTGTTCAGTGAGTTTGATAAGACCTCAACAGAGATTTCTATTGATCACTATTTACACGTAAGATTGCCAACATTAGTTTAGGATGGTTTTTATTCAAAAATAGAAAACCAATCTATTAATATAAAGTTTTGTTTTATAGCTTGTCCAGCTAAATCATAAAAAAGTTCAAATTGAATCAAATTATTAGAAATAAATTCAATGTAGTTTTAGTTAATTGATTATTTTTATATATTAACATTTATTACATATAACAAGAAATGCCTAATTTGTTCATTTTTGTAATAGAATAATTTTAAACTAATGAAAATGTTTTATATATAATATAAAAATTTTAATTATGTTAATGCAATATTTTAAACAATTTTTATAAGGAAAGAATACGTTGATAAATATCAAAATTTGCACTAGTAATATCTTTGTAAAAAGTCTAAAATATAAGAATATGACATTCTAAGCTAAAAGCTTATATAATAACATAAATGACATCCTATAGCATAAATCATCACCTCAGTCTACACGGTATGACAACCAAATTAATTGAATTTGCATGAAGTTGATGTTACAATTTCAATTAAATAAAGATTAGAAAATATTAATTTATGATAACAGTAATAATACCATAATATATTTTTCATTATAGTGGAGTCTTGTAACCTTTCAACTTACCTTCTTCAATCTTATTTTAAATGTTGTACCTCTAGTCAAAAAGAAATTTCCTTGACTCTGTTCAGATTTCTTGCAGTTAAATGAAACTCCACTATATGATAACCAACCATTTTTCAGGGTAAGTGTTGTCTATGATTAAGAATTAAGAATTCAAAGAAATAAAAAAGGGTAGGGGTGACTTATATGATGGAGAAGTATGTATATAACATTATAAATTATTAAAATTTTATTTAATTAAATTTGCACACCACCTTCATGTGGATTTAATTAATTTGGCTATCATAACATGTAGACTAGGGCGAGAGTAAGCTGCTTCTTTTTAGCCACATGGAGCTTTTGCAATGGCTTCACAGATTTAGTTCCTTAGCTTTTCATCCCTGTTCAGTTACCTATTTTCTTTCTTTGTTCTACCTTACCTTCTCCATCTTTACAAGGAATTGAAGGCAAAGACCAAACATATGAAGATATCTTTACAAGGATTAATTATAGTGATGCAAGAAAAGGAGGCTATTCAAGATGAATGAGATGCATTGCCAAGATTAATCACTTTTCTACTTGTTATTAAAGATGAAAAATGCTTCATACATGAAGAACAAGGCTTAGAGAACGTTTGATAACTTGCTCTACTTGTTTTTAACTAAATAGAGCCCATTTTGCATAATTAAGATATGTTTAAAGCCTTTAGTTCATTTTTTGTTATTAGTCAGCATATTTTATTGTAATTGGACTATAACTTAATTATTAAGCTCAAACCATTTTATTATTATTTTATAGTTGTGGTTATTTTCTAATTTGACCAGGATTCCTTAAATTTCTATTGTAATTAGATTCCTTATGAAATTAAGGATATGAATTAAAATAGGATTTTAGAGTCCTAGTTAAAGTAGTATTAGTAGTTAGTGTTTCAATCCTTACTACACTTAAAAGAAATGTTCCTTTTGGACTTTAGTTCTCTTTACCTTTTAGGATTCTAGTTCTTAGAGATTTTATGCTTATAAAAGGATGTCTTATTGTTGTAATTCATGCATTATCAATATAAAAACCAAATTGAGAGTTTTCTTCACTTTTTGAGAATTTCGTCCTTGTTCTTTAACAAGAACTTAATATGATATTATCAAGGCAACTTTTGACGATCAAAATCCTTATAGCTTTGGTTATAATCTATGGGTTTGGTTGGGGTTAAGTTTTCTTGCTTTATTTGAATACCATATTAGGTTTCTAATTCCTTATGGTTCGGATTTTAGACGTTTCTAGCCAAAGGCTCACATATTATTCACCTTATCCTCCTTAATCAAAGATGATTTAGTTGGGTTGAGTTAACAAACCACTTGATTCTTAGACCAATATTTCTGTGGATTTTTACCTATATATTCTAAGTTTTCTAATTCTTGTAGTATTTCTGAAATTTCTTTAGTAAATTGTGGAAGGCTTTTACCAATATTATAATATACCATTAAAGAAACTATATTTCAACAAGTTTGCTCCCAATGGCCTTTATGTCTCAAAATCTGCTTATGGAATTCTTCAAGTGTACATCATTGAGACCAATTTTTATGGATTGGAATTTCCTAAAGCAATTAAAATGTTTAATGCATTCCATCTCTTAATTCATTTCTTACTTAATAACCTCTTAAAAACATTCCAAATTTGCTTAATAGTTTAAGAAACTAAGTGGAGCCAAAATCTCATCATTGATAGAGATTTAATGAACTTTTATTTGTGTGTGATTAGAGCATAAGGTACTCTTGAAGATAGCTATGCTCCTTGAAAATTAGATTAACTAATCCTAGTTATCCAGTTTCTTTCTTATTACCGATTTCCTTCTTGTTTATTGCTCCAAGTGAATTAATAGCCCTCATAAGCTAAGTCAATGACCCCAATATTAGCAAAATAAGATCTTATCTCATTACAAAGAAGTTTGATGCAATTCTCACCTCAAGCCTCCATAGAGAAGAGGGTGAAGTGGAAATCACCAAGTAGAATCCATGGGGTTGACAAGCCAAATCCTCTCATAAGAAGATAATTCCATAGGCTAACTCTTTAAAAACCAAAATTTGAGGCATAGATATATGAAAAAAATGACTTTACAATTACCCTATCTGAAATTAATCAACATGTGAATTACCTGTTCATTAGTAAAGGAGTTAATACCTTAAAACTTTTTTCCAAATAAAAAACACAATCTATTCTCCTCTAATGGTGAAATTGATGATTGGATATAAAATTTGAACCTATTTTAGTGAACTAGCTAACTCCTTGAGCTTTGTTTCTTAATGTTCAAAAACCAAAGGTTTAGTGGAGGAAACATAATCAACAACAACTTGTTGTTTATTAGGGTTATTAATAACCCCTCATGTTCTAAGCCATAATAGTCAAAAAGAAGGTTAACAAGAGCATTCACCTTTGATGCTCTTAGTCTTTGCTTTCCCACCAAATTTCCTTTTGACAATAAGGTCGAAGGAGTTAGAGTTACCTGCATCGGATAAGTGAGTAACCACTTCTATAATTTTACAAGCACTTGGAGGGCTAGGAGAAGTAATAGTGAAATCATGAGCTTTAAACATCAAATCAAAGTTTTTTTTTTCATAATCCAAAGTAATCGGACTTGCGCTTTCACCACTTAATACATCCTTCTAAAGAGATGACATAATGATTATAGGTGAATTAACCTTATAAATTGAGCAACCAGGAACAACAAGCTCAAGCTCATTAACAATATAAGTAGGTATTTCAGTACACTCAAATGCAACACTAAATGGATCATTAATAGCAATACGATGCCCATTGCTATTAAGATAGATTAAACATTTCCTATTATCATACTTGCCTTATTAATAACATTAGATTGCTCATTTCCTTTTAGCATATCAATATATCAATTTAAGGATGGGTTATAGGGCTCCAAGCCTAGTAATTCATTATAATCCCCTTTTTTAAAAACCGTACCATTCTTTGACCTTTCTTTTCAAGAGTTATCTAGTGTCATATTCCAATTTTAAGTGACTTGAACAACATCCTACGTAAGCTCCTCTTGTTTCATTCAGTAGCATTAAGGGGATTACATTGGGCAATTTATGAGATATTTCCACCTGAGCACAAAGCCTAACGAAACCTATTCTATTCAAGGTGGCCATATGCTCATTTAATCATAAAGGTTGGCTTATATAACTTACTATATAGCTCAGACCAATTATGGACTAATATAGATGGAAATTGGTGCTAGTTCAAGTTGTTCTCAATCATTCCCTTCCTCCTTAAAAGGATTCGTCTTTGAATCACCTACATTATAAAAAGATAAATTAGCAACATTAAAATTAGCACTCACATAACCATATTTGTTTGGAAAATGTAGTTTGTAGGCATTGCCATTAATCTTATCCAGAAAAGGTCCATCTCCCTTAAACTACAGATCATAGTTCCTTTAAATAGGAAACCTCTTTTTACATATATGAACCCAAACCCAAACCCAATCTTTAGGTTCAAAAATAATCTTTATACACCCTTTATTAGCTTATCTTGCATATTATTCATTTTTTTCTCTCCACATTATCACAAACCTTAGCATGCAAATCCTTAAAAAAAAAACCTTATGCTTATTATGTTAAAAAACTAGCATACATATACAAAAGTACAAGTAGTTACTGCTTGCTAATGTAGCACTGTCAATCTCACAATTACTAGCAAAAGCACTAACTCTCTTTCTTTTCTCTCTATTTTGCACTTTACACTCTAATTTTTTATTCTTACTGTGTTGCACTATTCTCTTTTCACTTTTCTCCATACACTCACTTTCTTATCACTGTTTCTTTTGCTTAAGTGGTCACTTGTTTTTCACTCACCTTACACTCTTTTCCTTGAGCTATCTCTTTATTCAATCCACAATGATTTTTATCCATAATTGCCTTATGTTCCTATTAAACTCTCTAAAAAAGCCTTATAATAATTGTTAGGTAGATCTAGAACAATAGATAGAGGAATCAGAATGCCATATTAAGACTAAAGATTTTTAGAGACCATAATAGATCAATCAAGGACAATGTTTGACTATGGTAAGTTGGATTTGAATGGGACACAAATTAAATTGAACATTATTAAGATGATGCAACATTTTGTCTAGTTTAATGGGCTATAGGATAAGGATCCAATAAACATATAGCCAATTTTCTAAAGATTTATGAAACCTTTAAGATCAATGGTTTCACTGATGATGCAATTTGATTGAGATTATTTTTATTCTCCTTGAGGAAATAGGCTAAGCTATGGTTGAATTCTCTGCCTAAGGGATCTATCACCATATGAAACCAAATGACAGAGAAACTCCTTATGAAGTATTTTCCACTAGCCAAAACTTCTAAGCTGAGGAATGACGTCTCTTTTTATGTTGATATTGATTCAAAGACTCCATATGACATGAGAGAGATTCAAGGAGTTACTAAGGAAGTGTTCATATTATGGTTTACCATCATAGTTCTAAATTCAGACTTTCTATATTAAGCTTGATAAAATAAATAGGCACCCAGATGACTGATGTGGTAGCTGGGGGTACTTTGAACAATAGAAACACCAGAAGCAACTCAGGATATCATTGAGTTCATGTAAATGAACAACTATCAGTGGTGCTCTTCTCAAGCAAAACCTACCAAGCCAGCCAAAGTTCATGATGTAGATGTAGTTATAACTTTGGCAGGCCAAGTTAGAGCTTTGAGTTAAAAAATTGATTGATTTATAATGAATCCTCAACTAATCCAAGTGATGTAGTGTGATTTGTGAGGGCTAAGGCATGCGAGTCAAAAATTTCAAGCAGCAAAGGCTATGACAAAGCTCGAGCATGTGGACTACATAGAGAATGATCTAGATCCTAAAATAATCCTTACAAGAATATATAAAATCTAAGATGGAGGAATCACCATATTTTCTATAGGGGAAATCAATAATAACCTTCGATTAGGATTTCAGCAACACCTATCTTAAGAAATGAGGCCAAGTTTAAAAGTATCTTATGAATAAACTTATCCAAACTTCACAGGAGGGATTTCAAGTAACTAAAACTTCATTAAGGAATCAAAATGCTTTTATCCATAACATGAAAAACTAGATTGTCTAACATGTAAAACTAATTTCTAAAAGAAAATAACAGTGTTTACTTAGTAGCACTAAGAAAATTCCTAAAGAACATATAAAGGCAGTTGCCACTAGGAGCATAAAGGAATTGAAACTTGAAAACAAGACCCAAATGTGGAGGAGAGTGAAAAGAGAAGTCAAAAGAAAGCTAAAAATGAAGGGCATCCTCTAAAAGTTAAGGAATTCTAGCCCACCATCCCATTTCTTGCTAAGTTAAAAAAAGATTGCATGGATAAACAGTTTAGTAAATTTCATAAACTTTTTAAAAATCTCTATAATAACTAACACTTTTGTTGAGGCTCTTTTATATATGCCAAAGTATGTTAAGTTCTTAAACAAATTTCTATCTAATAAAAGGAAGTTGGAGGAGTTAGCTACAGTGACATTGAGTGAAGAGTGATTGACTTTTCTAGAAAACAAGATGCCCAAGAAGCTTAAAAATTGAAGGAGTTTTACTATACCTTTTTTTAATTAGTAGTTTTTTAATATAAATTTGGCTAATTTGAGGGCTAGTATTAACTTGATGCCCTATAAATTATTTATTAAACTAGGATTAGGGGAATCAAAACCCATAAGGATCAGCATTCAACCAGCAAATAGATTGGTTAAGTATCATAGGGGTATTATTAAGGATTTTCTTATTAATGTTGATAAATTTATTTTCCTAGTTGATTTTGTGATCCTAGATATGGATGAGGATATAGAGGTACCCATAATTCTAGGTCAACCCTTCTTAGCTACTACTAGAGTTGTTATTGATGTTAGTGATGAAAAACTAATGCTTAGGGTTAGGGAAGAAGAGATCACTTTTAAGTTATTTGACGCCATAAAATGCTTCCTTTAACATGATTACACTTGTTGTTTTATTAATAACATTAAATTTTCAATTTCAAATGTCATGTAGGATTTTGTCTCCAAAGACTTTTTGTTAAGTCAAGAAGACTTCACTTCTTCTATTGATTTTGATGAAAGTCAAATAATAATAATAATAGAAGTGTGTGAATTGTTTTGATGAATTTGTTAAGTGCGCAGATAGATATAAGTGGCACAAATCATCAAATTAAGACGATACTTAAGTAAAAGCTGAATAAGACGGATAAGACGAAGTGATCAAGTCTAAGACATCAGACGAAGCATACAAATCTAAGAAAGTCGATGTAAGTAAAGAATGTGCTAGAACATCAGTTAGTTGGAGTTGATTACAGGACTCAACTAATAACAAACTTTAGAAGACTCTACAAGCATATTTCTCAAGAAGACCATCGGAGAATTAGGTTATAAATATTAGTCGTAGCCATAGACTTAAATAAAAGAATTTTGAATGTACAAAAATACTCAAGAGAAATTCCGTGCTTAAATGCTTATGCTGTGAAAAATATTCTAATAGAAAGAAAGAAAAAGAGCAAATACATCTGTAACGTGAGTGTGAAAGCTCAAACAATATCTTTTCGAGAGAAAGGAAAGCTAGAGCCTGAAGAGGCTAAGGAAGCAGATAAAGAATACTTTGTGAAAGAGACCTGAAGAGGCTCTACAAATGTAGAAATAATACTTGTAACATTGAAGGAGAAAGTGAAATCTCAAATAAACTATGAGGACTGGACGTAGCCTAAGGTTAAGCGTGAACCAGTATAAATCGCGGTGTCATATTCTCTAACTCTTACCTTTTAATTTTCTTGTTGTTAGAAGAATATATACTCATTTTTGATATTGCATTACTCATCAAATTAAGTGTATTGTGTAAACTTGTAATCGTCTGAATTTGTCAAGAAAATCAAGAAGATTTTAAAGATTCATATCTTAGATAATTTAACACAATTGAACCCCCTTTCTTGTGTATTTTACATATTATACGTGATTTCTATATTAACAAGTGATTTACTTCAGTTAGTATTAGAGCAAGGTTTCCAAGAAACACTCTTACAAAGTGAGGATAAAGATCTATAACTGAATCACATGTTTTTATAGCAGAAGGTTGCTCGGTCTCAAGACCCCCTACATTCAATGGTGAAGAGTATCATTATTGGAAGGACATGATGCATCTCTTCATAAAATCCACACACATTGATCTTTGGGATATCATTGAAAATGGTCCATATATCCCAACAGACAAAAAAGGGAAAAGCATCTCTCGTGACCAATGGTCGGTTGATCAGAAAGCTTGCTTTCAATTAAACTCAAATGCTAAGTTCTTTTTAAGTTGTGCTATGTGTAGAAGTGAATATGATAAGGTTCATGGATGCGAATTTGCAAAGGAAATGTGAGACACATTAGCCATTGCATATGAAGCACAAACTAGGTGAAAGAAACCAAGATTGGTATTCTTGTTTATCAGTATGAGCTGTTCAAGATGAAAGACGATGAGTCTATTGATAAGATGTTTGGATGATTCCAAACAATTATTAATGGACTTAAAGCTCTGGGGAGAATCTATGATAGTCAAGATTATGTCAGAAAGATTCTCAGAAGTCTTCCAAAAAGATGGAGACCTAAAGTAACAGCAATACAAGAGGCCAAGGATTTA
>JANQAP020000205.1:898917-915574 GCA_026874005.2 Erythroxylum coriaceum | reverse complement strand
AAATTCCAACAATGTGTTTAATGTTTGATCAAATGTGAGTTTGTAATGACAATTGTGATTATGATGTTTATGAAAAAATGGGTTGATTTTGATTATTGGTTTTCAGTGTTAAGTGTGTGATGTCTATAGAAGAAAATTTTTTAATAAGTTTGATTATTTGACTATTCTAGCATGCCACCCTAGTAGAGTATGTTCTTGAATGCCATTGGAGTGTTCGGGAATATGCCCTATAAGAGTGGTGTGCTACAACATATACTTTCATGGACAAGAAACATTCCTACTAGGATATAGTTTGGGGCCTCACAAAAATTTTCTTGACTTAACTGTGGATTATCAATATAGAAATCAATTTAAGAGTTTTGTTCACTTTTTGTGAGAATTTTCTTTTGATTCTTTCGTAAGAACTTCATATGATCATATCAAGGCAAATTGCAGCGACCAAAATCCTTGTAGCTTTGGTTTTAACAACAAGATTAGTTAGGATCTAGTTTTCTTTCTGGATTTAAAAACAATTTTAGAGTTCTGATTCCTCATAATTCGAGTTTTAGGTGATGGTTTGTATTACACAACTTTATCGATATCTCAAAAAGCCATTAGAAAAATAGCTAGATATATAAACATATTCTTTCTTCTTTCTCTCATCTTTCTCTCTCTACAAGCCTCATTAGTAGCAACATCTTTTACATCCATGAACAAAAGCACTCAAAATCTTATCAACTTCAAAGTCACCATCTTTTCATTCTTTCTTTAAAATCTCATGTCTAACCAAAACCCGTATAATTTAAGAGTAAATAAGTCCTTTATAGACTTATTCAAATATTGAAAAAAAAAAGACTTCACCCATATGAAGTGAGCCTTTTTAGTATATTATATTGGGTTTTAGATTAAACCTGTACATAGGTTGAGCGTGATCAGGTTGAGCTAAATTACAATTTTAAAATATCAATTCTTAGGTTCATACCCATCTTAATTTAAAAGTTCAATTTGTTACGTTATAGAAGTTTAAAATTCAAACCCAACTTATAAATCTATATCTTTTAAAATTTTTAATAATTATATAAAATATAATTGAAACATATTGGCATTAGCATATGAAATCACAATAACTTGAATAAAAATACTTTAATCTTTTTTAAAATAAAAATAACCATAAATTTATTGTAAAATAATTTCTTATAAAATTCATAATAAACTTAGCTAAATTTCTTTAATTTCATCATCTTTTGCTCCATCATCGACACTCAAACAAGAATTATTATCTTTTTCTTAAAAAAATAAAATTGGATAAGTAATTTAAAAATATAAACAAAAAAATCATAACTATTTATGTGATGAGTAACCTTGACCAAGTCCTTTTGCAGTCATCAAACTTTTAAAAATGATGAGAAATTTGATCATATTTAGTTTGATTAATAATATCATTAAAAATGCGGTGAATGTGTATAAAAACAAGAAGGAATGTCAAAGTAACTTCACTTTTACCAAACAACTATCGATTATTAAAGCATCCAAGAAGTTAATTTTTTCTCATACCTGCACATTCTAAATCATATTCTAAAGATTTTAAACAGACTAAAAGACTATCATTGCCTGTTCGATTTTTGGTTTAGAACACTAACCATCTTTGGGATGAATATAAATTATAATTTGGGAGCAAAAAAATATATAAAATGGTACAAAAAGAACATATATAAGACTTTTATCTAAAGAGCTTTGTCTTCTATTTTACTCCCCGTCAATAATGTGAATAAGAAATTATTAAATGCTAATTATAAATTGCTCTAAATTTAAAATATTAATAGATATAAATTTAGACTTAATTTTTAAAAAAAAAATTAATGACCCAAAATCAATTCTTAAATTTTTTAAACATAAAACTCAATCTATGGAGTAATTTTCAAAATTCAAGTTCTTTAATTTTTAAATTTAACTTGTTAAACCATATAAACCAAACCAATTTATACAAGTATATTTTTAGCTTGTTCTAAATTGTCCATAGAAGGATCTTTGTTACTTTTCGGCATGCTATTTGATAGCTCGTTTTCACTTCAATATTTATAAATAATGAAAAACCAATCACCTTTTTATTAAGGTCAAAGATTTGTCAAAAACAAAATAAAATGATATATGAAAAAAGGGAATTACACATTTTCTTTCTACCCAAAGAATAACAATTAAAAAAAAAAGAAGAAATTACAAAATTTCTGTATGACTCAAAGATCCCAAGCTCATGGTCATGGATGGGGGTTAGAGCTCCTTGCGGAGAAACAATGACTAACTCTGGGCTGTCCTAATTCATGAACTTTCGACAATTTGGGGCTTTACATAAACATGGTACCTTGAATTCATCAGGTTCGTCAGGGTCAAACAAGTAGTCGTACCTATCAAATACACATCAACAGTAATAAGATAAGACAAATTAACTGATTACCTCAAGTTGAGATACAACATAGCGTGTGAAAAAGAGAAATTACGTAAGCTCGTCACCAGCTGAGACATTACTCTTAGCGATAAGTACAATCCGACTTTCGTCATCACCCACACTCATAATCCTTGCATAGCAATTCGGCATACACTGCGTCGAAATGAAAAAAAGTATCAAACATAAGAAACTTCGTAAATTTTGGTTAGTACGAGCGCCACTATTTTGGGAGTGTGAGTTAGTTGTAGTGCACGCTTTGCATGGACGAGAAATTTTCTTTTCTCGGTGACTCGTGACGTCAAAAAGACAACAGTACAGATCGTCGCATTCTATTTCACATGACAGATTATTAGTCTACAATGACATGCAACATACAGGCATAGACAACTTCTACAAGAATGCGGAAGTCAGAAGGAAAACCAAGCAGAGACTTACTGAATGGTTTATCAAGCGCGCTATATTTCCCTTATCAGTAGCATCTACCACTACCTCTTCGCTGATTTTAAAAAGCTGTCAGAGAAAATTAAATCGAAGTTAGCTGTCAAGTTGATAAGGAAAGAACAAACGGAAAAAGGGTGATAATAAGGGCATACAATCAGAGGGCAATAGTAAATTCAATTAATAGAACAACATAATGATATCGAAACAACTTCAATCACTAGTTGAACCGCCATCTCACACTACTAAAACCACCTGCACATAACAGAATAGCACAGAGAAGACAAACTCACATAACAGTCTTTGCCTTCTAATCTATAGCGTGTCTCCCTAAGGTCTGCAACACTGCGTCTTACCTGTTCACCACGATACTCAAGAACCTGGACACACAGCCATGTTATTTGAATAAGAAAAACACATTCGTACATGTGTATGATGTCCATGCCATAGGCATGTAACTCGTTTTTTGGAAGAATATGCACGTGACTCCTAGTCCATGAAATACAATAAAGTTAAATGAATAAACAAATTTCATGCAACAAAAACAAGCTTGACATTTACTGCGTGTCGCTTCACAAAATGCTTAAGGGTGTCAAGGCTTCTATTGTTTGATAATGCTATAACAGTTAACTCTTGCATAAATCTGAATTCACACTAATGCCGAGATAGAGAATTTCATACGAGGGACCATGTAACAAACCATTTCTCCTTCTTGAATGTTTCTTCGTGCAAAGAGACCCCATCCATGTATTCCAGATCTACCAAAGCATACTCGGTCATTTTCAGTTCTCTGGATCATGCATAACCGTGAAATTATCAGAAAGACAAGAAGGAAAGAAGCCGCTAAAAATAAATATAAGAATGAAAAATTTGCCTGCAAGTGATATAGTCTTTCTCTAAAGGATGAAAAGCTTTTAGGCTCCTCTACTACCTGTCAAACAAGAAAGCGAAGCACCTTACTCATAAATAATATATTGATTCCTCTAGATTCAGATACAAACAGGTGAAAACACAAATCCTCACAACAGTTGAAGATTAAAATAATCTTACTCTGTACATGTTGAGGCTTTGAATTGCACCTAATGGATGATGACAAGGTCCTGTCAACTTATGGGAAATGGCTTCTTCAGCTGTTCTCTGGTGTATCACAAAAAGGAAAGTGTGTCATAGTTGATCTTGGAACCAAGCAAGTTCTGCTATTCTATAAATAGAAAGAATGCAAAAATAGTACTTTTATATGTTTAAGGTGTTCTGATCTTTCACTAAAATTGATTAGACAACCTTTCCCATTTTTAACAGGATACAGTTCCTTTTCATCAATCAGATAGTTGATCTCATATTTAGTCGTAAAAGCTTTAAAAATCTAATAATACATGAAGCACAGAAAGTATCTGAAGGATCCATGCTTAATAAAAAGAAATCCAAACCCTGCTGGCAGTTGACTACAAACACCTGAATTCAAAATCTCACCATCCACCCAGGAAAATATTAAGATAGCAAAGCTGTAGAAATGATGTACCGAGGACCTGGTGTTGGTTATTGATTCACTGACTAATGCCGTTAAAGAGGAAAACTACCATTACCTTCTTGTTATTGTCCACTCGTTTGAAGATTCGACACCTTGCAGCAGAGCGTGGTTCACTCTCTGTAGTTTCTCTTGTTGACAATTCTTCAAGTTTCAATCCGTTTGCTGAAATAAGTCTTGAACCAACCCTTTTCTTATTTTGATTGAGGCTTTTGGCAGAAAACACGCCCAGAGGAGTCTGTATAACTAAAACAGTATCTGGATTTGGAGCTCTTAAACATGAAAACATGAAACTATATAAGCATATTTATGCAAAACAAGTAATGAGAGTGGTGATGCACAAAATAACAGTAAATTCAACAGAAATGAACTCCCACTGCAAATGTCCAGGAGATATATGCTACCACTGTTATCAAGAAAGAGGACACATACCTGTGGTATGCACAATAAGAAACCATTTTTGTTGTCTGCTTTCCATTTTTCTCCAAGCAGTGCAACTGTAAATAAAACACATGAAATTACAACTTCAAAACAGAAATATACATGCTAATCCACGGAGATTAAAGCTTAAGCTATCTAGTGCAACTTATCAATGCACATTCTTGTTTAAAGCTTAAGCTATCTAGTGCAACTTATCAATGCACATTCTTTGACAAGAAATATCACAACATTTTTTAGGTAAACAACTAATTCACCTCCATCCGATACCCAGCCCTCGAAGCACACATTGCATGGAAGTAAGTAGAACACTTGCAGCATTGAGTGCAGGAACCATGGACTTGCTTGCAAATAACACAAATCTGGAAATCCATGTGAGGAGAAGATATAGATTATTACACAAAGATGCATCTTTATCTACATAAAAGAGTGATATTCTCGTAAAGCACATGCTAGAACTGAAACATAAAATAAAGCCAGAGTCTTAATGCTTTAAGGAATATTTATAAAAAGCAGTAGACACATAGAGTATCTCCCACTTTTATAAATCTTGTTTTTATCCTTTACTTCAGACTAAAAGTAATACCTGATATCAGTATGAGAATGAAGGAAGAGGTAATCTCCAACTATAGGCTTCCAAGAAGTACAAAGAAAATAGAAAAACCAAAATTGTGAAATTTTTTATGCATAGCCCTCACTTTATATACTATCTAGTATCAGCCTAACAAAGAACACTGTTTTGCCACTAAGTTGAGTAGTTTTGCATAAATAAAAAACAGCCATCAAGCACTGATTATTAAATTAAAACTCTACCTTTACAAATGAATTTGACGGGATACTTAATATTCCAAGTGCAGGTTCCATCTTTTCATCACTAGCAAAGGAGACTTCAGGTTGAAACCATGCACATGTGACATGAACCCATAATGTCTCCACATCTGTTGGCTTTAGAGCACCACCTATTTTTGAGGGAAAAAAATAGTAGAGGAGAAAATGTTAAAGAGATGAGAAACAAAATCAAAACAATAAAAGTAAGACCAGCTAAAGAAACGCTTATAATGGTAATGGAAAGGAAGGATACACATTATATAACAATACAAAATCTACGTCATAAGCAACAGATTTGGTATAGGACTTGTAAAGCTATCACAAGAAGAGAAGAGATCCTACCATTTGTTATGCCCAACGTTAAGGAAACCAAACAAAAAAAAAAAAGGCAACTGAATCTAAAACATCTATTATAAGATCACGAAAAGATCTAACCTTTTACAGGACAAAGGCAACACTCTCGCTTGACATCAGTTGTTTCACATGCTTTGCAAACCCATGAAGTAAAATCCCGCACTTTCCTTGCCCCATAGCATTCTTGATGAACAGCTATCTGACATCTGGAAAACATACATTAAGAGTTAGCATTTAGAAAAACAATTTCCTAGTTGCTGTTAAGAGAGATTAGCAGATATTCAGATAATGTCTTCCTGTTCTCAATTCTTTTGGAGTCATGGGTTCCAGCTAATGAACCAAGAAGCACGTCAACTCAATTTTAGACAGTTACAGCATGTTTGCAATAATGCAAAGCTGACAGCGCAAGATTGCTTGAGTAGGAACGCTTTAGATTTCGTATAAACAAAGGGACTGAAGCTCAAATTATCAGGAGTATGCAAAACATTCTAACTATCTTGCAATCCTTTTAGCCACAGACTAAGATTTTCTCTGTTACAGAATTGGAAGGTTGTCCAAAAGACAAAGTGGAAAACTACTTGAACTATTTGTTGTTTATATCAATACATGGTCCAAGGGTACAGTTACTGCTCCTAGTGATTATTCACAGAACCAAATAAACAAATGAAATGGAATTCCAATCAACAATTTTCATACTACCTGTTGCAGATAATAATTTTGTTGTAGTCCCAGTCTTCAACCCATCTACATACCGCACAACGCTCTGTTGTCCACTTTGCATAAACTGGTTCATATTTCTCTATAATTGCAGCCATGAGAATAATTTCATACATCAGTACTATAAATCCAGGCAGCAAAGTTAAATAAATTTACCAGCAGCAGTATTTTGTTCTTGAAAAACAAATACCTTGCAGAAAAGCAAGCAACTTTTGTTTCCGCTCTTTAATGGAAGAACGCTTTGGTTTCACAGAAATAGCACGATCATGATACTCGGCTAACTGCATCATCTGCAAATGCAAAGGATAGTGTATTTTAATTTAGCACAAACCTCATACCATATGACCATAATTTCTGCACATGTAAAACTCAATCAAGAAAACAAAACTGATAAACTCTCATATCCACAGTTACATGGGTATGAGACAGTTCATGAATATTACTACCGTAGATGCAACAATTATTTCATAACACTCAAAATTAAGACAAAATCAAGAGATGACCGCTATTTAGAATTTGAGATAAAGAGGTCCACAGTTGCTATACGAACCCATTGTTCTAGGGGTAGCATGGAACCTTTCACCCTGACACTGTTCTTCCAGTTTTTTGCTTTGCAACCTGTATGTCGTTCCCATTCACTTAGTGCTTGCTTTTCTGACCCACAAGACCCACATTTGCACACAACCCTGAAGCAAAGCAGGGTATATTTATAAATCAACTTTAGTACTAAACCAAGACAACTTGATCTAGAATCAAAATCCTCTATAAAATGGAAACTTCAGTAATCTCCTAGGGAAATCAAAGAAAAACTTATGAATCAATTAACTAATAGCAAATCCCTCTATCAGCCTCCCAACGTGAAACATCATCTCTTCAGAATCAAAATTCTTTATAAAATAGAAACTTCAGTAATCTCCAAAGTAAATAGGGGCAATCCAAGGAAATTTACAAATAAACTAACGCATAGCAAATCCCTCTATCGACTTTCCAGAGTGAAACATCATCTCTTCCTATCATAGAGACAAAAGGTCTCCACAAGCAATCAGCCAGTTGTAACACTCTGTAAACACTCTGTACAAGTTATTTAATAATTTTAACCATTTTGCAGTTTCAGATCTGAGAACAACCCTAGCATTGCAATTGGACATGCAATCCAGAAACAGAAACCCTTAAATGTTACAGAACTAAAATGGGAAATTGATTTTATTATAGTTGTCTTTTCTTACATGTGAAGACTTGGGAAATAAATGCCTTCCATGCCTGAGCAGACAACAGTGACCTTGTTAGGAAGTACTGGGTGATCATTACTTTTGTTCAATCTGAATGGAAAGATTCATAACCATCAGAAAGGAAACCAACTATAAGACAATAATCAAGGCATAAAGCATCAATATCTCCCAATAAACAAAGGAATATGATACGTTACTTGGATCTGGTCTGCCTTGTTTCAGAGTCAGACAATTCAAAATTAAATTTTGCTTTGCAGGTAGGGCAGTAATAATCAATGCCTCCCAGATCCTAGAGTGAGCAGAAAATTGGTCAGCAAAATCATAAAATTTCAATTTTAATTTTTTATTATAACATAGGTAGAAAAAAATCCTATTCAAAAAGCATTGATAAATTATACAAAGACATGCCTTGAGATGCTTGGTGTTTATTTTGTCGCACTCAGCGTGGACCCATACTTTACACCCATCACAACAAACCTAATTCAATAAACAAATGCATAGTGTTAGCATGGAGACAAATTAAGGCAGAAAAGAAGCATCACAAATCAGCTTCAAATGGTAAAGCTGCCTCACCCAGCTCCCACTGTCAGAGTGACTCCAAATTTTCGTGCATATTCCACAATAATGTTTTGATTTGGTTAACTGCAATAACAAATTAAGTAATTTAGAACATGTAAAATAACAAACTTATACACAACAGAAACCCTGAATAAACATGTTTACATACAAAAGAGATAAACAAAAAGGATAAGACAGGTGGCACCAACCCTAGCACAAGTTTTACATAAGAATTGGTCTCCAGAATTTGAAGCCTTCAACTTTTTAGACAATTTAAATGGAAGGATCATGCCACACCCTTCACAAGGTCTAATACCTTTATTCTTGCCAAAAACATTCTGCAGAAGAACCACTACTGTTGAGAAATATGGACAAGGATAACAAGTTATTAACAACTTATCAATCAATATTTAGTATAGATAAAGCCACCTCCAACAGCATTTTTGTGGGCAAAAATACCACTGCTGGGAAGCTCAATGTTCCTGTTGTCCCACATTGATGAATGTGAAAGGAATCATAGCAAATGGAAAAAAGTCTCTGGATGGAAAATCTTTTCTTGTTCTCAAATTGCGAAAGAGGAGTCAAAAAGCTGGAATTTGTTTGTTCATGAAAGACCTTTAAGGTAATATTGGAAAAAATGAAAAACCAAGAGCTGTTTGAAATAATTCTACCCTGATGCTCAGCTTAACATTTTTGGGGAAACAGCATTTACTAATCAGAGAATCAATAAGCCTCATGATCAAAGTCAAAACTGGTGGCCTGTTCCACATGTTGTGCAACAAAAGGAAGCAGGAAGATATCAAAATTGGAAAATGGATCAAACAAGCTCCTAACATTTACTTCAAAGTACATCATGGTCCCTAGCGTTTTGAAGTGTTAAAGTAAGCCCCTAATGTTATGAAAATAAACAATTTAGCCCTTATTTGAATGATTCTAGTTAACAGTCTGTTTAAATCAGGGTTAAAAACGTTAACTTTTGGAACATTAGACATTCCACTTCATCAAAGTTTAATGGTTTCAGTTAAAAGTTCATCTTAATAAGAAATAAATTGTTCAACTTTGTAACAGAAAGTGCTCATTCATGTGCTTTGAAACATTACAAATCATAATACATTTCAAAGTAAATGCTAGGGCCTAATTTGTTTTCCCAAGCAAAATCTTGAAAAAGGACTCTTGATGCGTAGGCATGTGATGATATTATTTTGCATAGAAACTATTCCAAGTAAGATGGAAACATGAAAACAGTGATCAACAAAAGAACAGTAGATCTAAGAATACTAATATTCTTGGAGGAAAAAATATAGGTAATATCTTAAGTCAGGGACCATGTTTTCTCAAACAAGTATGAGCAGATCTAAGAGTTTGCCTGTTTTTTATGGTAATTCTAATAAGGGATTTTAAAAGAAATTTAAATTTGAAAATGACAAAAGGCATCAAGCTAATAAGATAAAAGAGTAAATCTGGAAGAAGCGAAATGATGATTTCAGTACAATTGTCAAATATCAATGGCAAGCAATTGAAAAATAAATTGTTTCATAGAGGACGTGAATAAGTCCATCAAGAAGATTTGAGAAAATAACTCGTTTGACAGGATTCACTCCAACCCAGCTTCATTTCATAAATCGATATCCTAAATTCTCTATGGTTGATTTAAAGAGTTAATCCCACTGGGAAAATATAGCTGTACCTAGCGAGTTATAAAGAGGACACATTTAATCATCTTCATATTTAACTAACAGAACTTTTGCATTCATCAAATTTGAATGTGTATCAACCGCATGGTACTGAACTTCAAAGGATATGTTACCAAGGGCCAATATAATATCATATATTCTTACTAAAGGACCGCAATGAGTTCTCATTCAGCACCCTTGGAATTAAAAGTACATAAGAAGGGAACAAGATATGAGGAGAAAAAAAAGGTATGTAGAAAGCATCGTAAGACACTAGCCTGGCTCAGAGAGCAACAGTCTTCCTGGTTTGAGCCAGTAGCCTCTTGTACCCATCTGAAAACAGAATCATCGTAAGTTGAATTCCCAGCAGCCATGTTTATATCCTGTATCAACTTCTCCATAAACCCCTGTTCTGCCAAAAATGCCTCCTCAATTGCCGTCTGAAAATCATCAGGCTTGCTACTCTCCAACTCAGACTGATCCTGAAATCTATACGAAACAGGCTATCTTTTAAATTAAATTTGTGAAGTCATAAGACAAAGAAAACAAAGGAAGAAATTTTGCCTACCTGTGCACAAAATCCATAAATGGAAAGATCATCCCATGTTTAACCCAAGCATAATCCTACACACAATCATCCAAAGTACCATACTTAGAGACGTAAAACAAACCACAGAAACTTAATAAATGCAGCAAGTCCCTAGCATGGAAACCGATTATTTGTTCATACCCTTTGAGTATCATTCCCAGAGTAACCCAAAAACATCACACAAGCTGCATCCGGAATACATGATCTCAGAACCAATTCCGGCGCTTGTGTCATCGGATCAATCACAATGGCTGGCCAAAAGGGGTCTTTCTTCCCTGATTTTGCCCACACTATATCACCTGAATAGAAATCCTCGGGACCATACAAGCCATCTTTCCTCTCACGCCTCTCCAAGCTATTCAAATCAACAATCACACGCTTGTAGTCTTCCACCAACTGTTCTTGTAATGAAGTAAGTGTAATACGTGAACCTACATATCTTTCTACATCAAAACCCACTTCTCCTGCATCCTTTTTCTCACAAAATGTGTCAACTTTAGCACACAATGCGGGAGTGCATCCTCTTCCACTATTCCTCTGTTTCTTCACAGTACCATTACAAGTTTTATGTGCTCTAGTACTAAATGTCTCTTTCTCTTTATCCCTCCTACCATTATTACCACTTGCACCATATTGAACACCTTCATCATCATCATCATCATCATCAATACTGTAATCACGCAAACTAGTTTTGCTGTCTTTTCTCCAATCCTCGATAATTGAATCGTTAAACCGCGAAGGAAGTACCTGAATCCGCCCTCTAGACGTTCTTATAAGAGGCGGCCGAGCAGCCTCCATCGTCCGATTGGTTATTCTCGTCAAATGTCGACCCAAAGGTTTAGTCTCCAACTCGTCCATTTTGCTGGGAGGTGGGAAACACGAAATTTCCCTGCACCAGGAACCATCAAATCCCTCCTTGGAAGAGCCACGGAGAATTCCAGGAAGACTCAACGGAATTACGCCGGCGGCAACCTCTCCGAGAATAGTGAGAGGATAATAACCATTTAGTTTACGCTTCTTCCGAGAAGAAGAATTGCCGTCGTCGTGGTCACCAACTGAGTCGCCGAGTTTACACCGTTTGAAACTCGGCATTTTGGATTTCAAGTTCCGCTTGATTATCATTCTGGCAGAACCCAATCACAGAGAAAAAAACAAGAAGAAAGGATCACGTCATGAAGAAACAACAAAAGCTACCAGCTCTTAATCCAAAATTTGACTTCAAAACCTCTTCTAATTTCCTATCCCACAAAACCCTAATTGAGAGGTTGGTTGCGAGCAGAGAAAGCTCGAAACGATAGAACAGAGACTCCGTTTCTCCTCAGAAGACACGACTGTGCTGGAAGAGTAATTCACGGGACAGTTGAGAATTGGAAAGGAGAGATGAAAAGGTAGGAGATTGAAATCGAAGAGAGAACGGAAAGAAGAGAGAGATCTATTTGGATGGGGAGATTTCTCTCTCTAAGTAAAGCTTCGCAGAGTGAAGAAAATTAACAAAGTATTTCTTTCCTTGTTTAAAAAATTATCATGACTCCTCCTAAATGTGAGTAACAGAGGAAATTATTTATTAAAAATAAAGGAAACTAGGATTTAGGAGTATTTGTAGAGAGAGAGAGCGAGTGAGAGAGAGGGTGGCTTGTCTTCGGTTCGGCGTTATCTATATTGTTGTGTGTGCGCGCGGTTGAATAATGTGTTGAGTTGACGACGTGTTATTTATGGTTTTTTTTTTTAATGCACTAAATAGACACAGGGTTTGGAGTATGAAATCTGTCTGAGGAGCAACTGATCTGAGACTGTGTTTGTTGTTGGTACTCCATTTTTTATGTCGATGCTGTCTTTGTGAATGTAAGTTGAGAAGAGAGAGAAGTGGGTTGTTCCAAAAGCGAAAACATATGCTCCAAGAATGTTGGAAGCGTGTTCTTCTTAGTCTTTGGTTGCTTCGTTGGGTTATGAATAGAAGTTGAGCTGAATTGGGGTCATCATGACTATTTTTGATCGATTCAATTTCTGACAAATGTAGATAGCTGCTGGAGTGAAGGTGGCTGTCATAAAGAATTGTCTTCGTATAAATGAAGTGGGGAGGGATGCAAAAGAAGGTGCCAAACCTCAATGACTCCGACATGGTTTTTCTTATTTAATTTTTGGTAACTATTGGAGTACAAACTTTTCCCACCATTTCCATATTTGTTGAATTGGAGATCATATCTAGTTAATTAGTGCAAAAATAGTGAGTTGATGGGATGAAGTGCCAATGGATGGGAATAGAAGGACAAAAGAGATTCATACATGTGTGAATGGTAAGGGAGACAGGGATAGAGAGAGAAGCAGACCAGAACGAAAGTGAAAAAGAGTGAAATTGGAGTCCTAACTCTCACGTGGGGGTTAGTACAACTTGTTAGGGGGAGTGGAATGGTCGTCGTTGTTTCTGGCACAAGTCTTGCTTTGGATATCAAATAAGGTGACTAGGTGAGCTTGCTTCAGGCGGCGGCGATGGAAAGACAACTGTAGCAAGGTGATCCCTTATGCTCAATGATTCCATACTTATAACCAATATTTTTAAGATCGGGCTAAAAATTAAAACAGTAATATAAAAAGTTTGAAGTTAAAAATTGTCATGGTAAAATATTGAATAAATTGCAAATTTTGAAAAATAAATGAAAAAAATTAAAAATTTAAATTTAATTAAAAAAAATACTGTTATTTAAAAATTAATCGGTTTATTTTAATTTAAGCAAATATATTAGTTTAAAAAAATTTTCAATTAATTAATAAATGGATGAATTTTTAATAATAAAAATTATTAAACTCAATCAAATTAAAAATTCAACTAAAAAGGAACTAATTCAAAATTTTGCTATTTAACTGATAAAACCGATTCAACTTCTAAAGATGCTGTCCCAAAAGTTGAGCAGCCAAAGGTTATGGGATTTTGTTTTTGTTTTCTCCTTGCATCCTATAATTGAAAACCTAATTGTACTATTGGTGATTTGGTAGTTATGATATTATTATTAGCTAGCTTGGTGAACCAAGGCACCCAGTACCAGTAGCCCGACATGCGGCTTTATGTTTTTGACTGTTATCAAGCTCAGAATTATACAATTTCTTGCCCATCAATTGTTTTCTTTTCTATATAATTGAAATGCTCTTTTCAGGGTAATTTATTTTCTTTTCAAATTATGTAAAAGCAAAACCTACCAAACATACTTATAAAATAAAGTCAACGATTTAATATTTTTGTTTTCCATTAAAAATGAGGAAAATCTGTTGTCTTTATCGCTGCACAATTTATAATTACAATTTATAAACAAACTCATTTATATAATATTTTTTATATTTATATCAGATTAAGTAATCTTTAGACCAAATTAAACCAATCAAATTACATTCATTTAGTTTGAATAATTTGGATTGGTTTGAATTTTTAAAATTTTATATTTATTAGAAATAAGTAATAATTATAACATAGTGAATAAAAATATTATTCAAATAAATGAAAAAAAGTTATACATATAAAGTAAGTATTTTAACCATATTTTTTATAATGTTTGAAAAATATTTATAATAAAACTGCAACTAAGCGAATAATTTAAATGAATTGAAAATTTTTAATATTTAGTACAATAAAATTATTGATTTCATTGATTGGTAAGTACAAATTATTTTAATGTCAAAATTTAAATTTTTTTACCAACAAATTAAAGTGAAAGTTTTAAGTTATAAGAATGTTAAATACTTCATATCAAACCAAAAATATTAATTTAATTAATTTTATAAAACAAGAACTATATAATTGGGGGAAAAAGCATAATGTTGTAATATTAGAAAACACGTAATTTAAACATCAATATTTTTTTAGGTAAGAAGTGGTTAAGTATTAATACTAAAAAATTTAATTAAATAAGAACTCTAGACATAGATTTTTTATTTTTTATTGACTACAAAGAAAACTTAATATGACTTAATAGATGAAAAGAGAAATCTATTGAATTACCAAAAAGATGACATCCTATTCAACAATCATAAATTTAATATTTTAATTAGATTTTTCTATACTCAAATTAATTTATAAGAAATTTAAAAAATAATGGACTAATGATAAGAAGAATCAAAATAAATTGAACTTAATAATATTGGTTTGATTTGGTTTGAGTTAAACTAAAACCAATAAACTAAATATTGAACTTTTTAATTTTAAAAACAAAACGTTGTTCTTCACATCACCAAGGTTCTATAATTAGATTTTTTTATCCATTTTCTCTAATCCATTCTTTCAAAATCACCTCTTCTCTTTATTGAAATCTAGTCAAATTATTTATAAAATTTCTTTTATAGTTAACAACTTTATACTGGATCTATTCTTGCATATCCTAGCTCATCCCTTGTTTTCTCTTTTAACAACACTATGCTGTTAGATTTAGCCAGTACTCTGATAAATGATTATTTAACTATATTTATATACTCATATTTAATGTATTTTACTTGTTATTTAAGAGTTTTATAGTATTTTTGGTACTTAATTCGCTTCAAATGTATTTGTAGTTGATAATTGCCTTTTTGGACCAAAAGGAGAAGAATTTAGATGTAATGGTGGTATAACATAAAGATCTGAAGTAACTTGGAAGTATAAGACCATATATAGTGACCATGTAAATCATTATAAACATGTGAAGAATTGAAAATATTGTTTCTGGCCTTGTATATTACCCATGTAAGTTACTATGTCCGTGTAAAATTGTAAATTTAAGTGTTTTTGGAGATACACAGTCTTCTAAACTCACCTCAAACTCACCTCCTCTGATCATCTAAGGATATTCTCGAAGGTAGATGATTAGAGGAGGTGAGCTTAGGAGCATTTTCTAGCATAAGAAACACAAAGGAGAGACAGTTCTGAATAGAGGACTAGGAAAACATGAAAATTACGTTACAAGATCTGATAGAGAGCATCATTCAACTTAAATTGTAGGAAGATTCATTAGAGATAAAAAAGAGATTTAGAATATGATTTCTTTTATTTCTATTTGTTCTTCTTAATATTTGTTACTAGTTTTGTTTTCTACGTGTAGGAACTAAATTGTTTAGTACCTATGTGTGATGAACCCTAAGTTGTGATGACAATGTGATTTAATCTTTTATTCAAAGAGATTTTATTAATTGATTTATGTGATTCAATTATGCGTTATATTCTTGAACTAATATATCCAAAATATTGGTCTATTATTTGATTTCATATGGTAGATGTTGAGAAATCCTTTTGTGAGAATAGATTTATTATACTTGGAAGGAGTTGCATGCAATCCTAGAGATAGGTCGAAATAAATCATCTAGATAAGAGTTAAACCAAATAGTGAAATTTACGAGTCAATAATGTCATCTTAGGGGTTTTACCTAGAAAGATTTTTTAGTTGATCAACCAAATGTTATTTGTTAATGGTCTTGAGAAAGATATTAACATAAGATAAGAATTTCAATGGTCCAATAATCACTTGCTTGATGAAGGGTTAATATTTAAGAATTTTTAAGGGGATTCAACACCTAGGTACTATTTACTTGATTTTGACTTTTTGTAGTATTTTCTTTTGTCCGAGTTCATTATTTTTCCAATCTTTGTTTAGTTTGTTTAGTTTAATTTTAACTTAAATCCTAATGCTAACTTGACAATTAAATAATAGAAAAAGGTTAATATAAGTACTTACAACCCTCATGGGATTGACCTATACTTACCGTGCTAGCTACAACTACTTCGTGCACTTGTAATTAAAACTGATAAATTTTTATAAGAATAAAAATCATTGACCAAATTTTTGGCATCATTGCTGAGATTTTTAATATTAGGAAACCCTAACTTTCATTAATCTAACCATTATTTTTAATTTTTAATTTTTATTTATT
>JANQAP020000205.1:765672-778050 GCA_026874005.2 Erythroxylum coriaceum | reverse complement strand
TTATTTTACTTTGCTATAATCAAATTCATCAATCTTATTTCAGCTGCTAAAGAATGCCATGAACGAAGTTAGTTTGCTTTGCTTACTCACCATGCCCATCTCCATTCTTTAGGTTACTTAATTTGCTATAATCAAATTCATTTTTTCTGGCAAGCTATATTGTTTTAGGGGAAGATACAAAAGTCCTATGTCACCTTGGATAATAATTAGATTTTGATCATAATATTTGTTGTATAACAGCCAAAAAGTTGTGTTCTTTTTGATGTTTTATCTAAACAAGACAATTGGTTTAATACGTAAGTTTTTTCTCTTAAATTTGTTAGACAGTTAACGATGTAATTTTAGGAGTAACACAAGCTGGTCTGTCAAGATACCTCCATCGAAAATATGGTAAGCCATCTTTCCATTACGAAATTCAAATTTCCTTTAATTTTTTTATATTTTTAACAGAGAAACTAATTAATTCTTGAAGTAATTATTTCATACAAATTACTT
This sequence comes from Erythroxylum coriaceum, assembly GCA_026874005.2. NCBI lineage: Eukaryota > Viridiplantae > Streptophyta > Magnoliopsida > Malpighiales > Erythroxylaceae > Erythroxylum > Erythroxylum coriaceum. The sequence continues at coordinate 777,555 of JANQAP020000205.1, read as the reverse complement.
TTTTTTCAATATCTATCTCTTTTAATAAACAATATTCTCTATTAATTAATATGTTTTTATTTCTAATAATATAGTGATAAAAATTATTCCATTGAAAATATATCAAAGAGAAGATAGTCAACAGGTATACAAACATTAAGTTATCAAATTATGAAGCGTTTTTAATTTGGCAGGTGAGAATGGCAACGATGGCGAGTTAACGCACGGGAAATCCGATCTTCCAAAGAATGTCCGTCTGAGGGCAACCATTCTTGTCAACATAAGACCAACTGCAGGAATCCAGGTGACTTAATCCAAAAATATCATTGCCCGGAAGGCTTTCATAATTCTTTAACTAATTTAGTAAAAAGTATTAAAACAACAACACAATATGATTCTGAAATTAGTTAGATCAAACAACACATCAGCTTTAAATAACTTCGTGGTTTACTGAGTCAGAGGATCTAATGATCAACCTTACCTGACAAAAATATAAACATATTTTTTAATGCTTCTAAAACATAATCAATAGTGACGGGCATCAAGTCCTATGCTCCGTAATATCGTAGTGATACTTTTGTGTTTTTGGCACTTCTTATTAAATTTGTTGACAGAAAATGGCTATAGGAGTCTAAAGTTCAACGATTGCAGATAGTGTAAAAAACAGGTTGTAACGACAAAAGTGTTTATAATCAGGAGTTGGCAGAATTAATGGGTGAGGTGAATGATAAAAAGGCAAAATGGGGATGGGGGAATTGGATTGGCTACGTCGTCCTACCTTTCAACGTTTCTTTACAAGATGATCCACTGGACTACATACGTACTGCTAAAGCCAATATTGATAGGAAGAAGCTATCCTTCGAAGCCATCTTAACTAATATATGTGGTCGCTTCATACTGTACTTACTCGGTATCAAGGTAGCTACTTGACAACTTAATTAGTTTCTTACCCGCTATAGTTGACGTGTAAGCAGTAACTGTCTCCTAACATTATTATATTTTTTAGAATTAATTATATAATAAACTTTACGTAATTTTATAATTATAACTCTAATTTTAAAAATAATAATAAAATATTCAAATTTTTAATTTTTTTTGCAAAAATTATTGATGGTAATTTTTCTGTGGTGTCATGACAAGTCATGTTACCTATGCTATAGTACATACAAAATGTCATATATCACGTAAATTAACACAATAATATTAAAGAAAATTAAACTACAAAAAACTTTAACTCATCCTTCTACCTCCTTTGCAACATTTAGAACACTCGTCCTACCACCGAACACCATCCTGTCTACCACACTCATTTTGTTCTCTTCATTGTCTGCTCACCGTCTGGCGACGACAATTTGCATGTCTTCTTTAAACTTCAAAATCTAAAATCTATAGAGAATTTGGGCACCTTATTGACCTGAAAATACTAGAGATTATTGGTTCCCATAATTTGCAACTCTTGCAAGAAAGCTTGCCATCTTTTCTCCTTTATCTATCCATGTAGGACAGTACTTTGCTAAACAAAAAGAATTTAATGGGATAATAGAGATGATTGGCTAAAGATTGCTCATATTCTTGTAGTTGAGGCCAATGGCTATAATATGTGAAACTACAGAAGGACTCTTGGGATAATAACCCAAGCCTTCAAGATTCCTACTCTGTGTAGATTCCTGCTATGTGTAGGTCTTCATTTCTTTTTTGACACTATTTCTAAATTCTTACTCTGTGTAGGTTTCCTACCCTAGGGTTATACTACTATATAAACATCCACTTGGGATTCTTTGTAATATCATATTGGTGTACTCTTCATTAGTCCTGGAGTTTGTGAGAGATCAAAAAAAAATACTTGTTGTTTTTCTTTCTTTGACATAATGCATATTTTTGGGCTCTCTTCGGCCGTGGGTTTTTCTTCCGATACTCAGGTTTCCCACGTAAAAATTCTTTGTGTCCTTTTACTATTTTTCTTTATCTACTTGATTGATTCCATTGCTTCCGCAACTACTAGCACAACAAATTGGTATCAGAGCAAGGTTCGTTTTGGTCAATCAAGTCTCGTTGCCATTTCTCCCTTGACCAACTTCAACATTGATAAGTTCAACGGAAAAATTAGTTTTGCTATTTGGAAGGTCTAGATGCAAGTTGTTCTCACACAACATGGATTGAAGAAAGCTTTATCTGGCAAGAGAAAGAAACTTGCCAATATGTTAGACGAGGATTGGGAAGCGTTGGTTGAAAAAGCCTTGTCTGCTATTCATTTATGCTTGATGCGTAAAGTGCTCCGGGAAGTAGTCAATGAGACTACCACTACAGGGCTTTGGTTGAAATTGGAGTCTCTTTACAAGAAGAAAAGTCTGGCCAACAAACTTCACCTCAAAGAACATCTCTTTACGCTCAAGTTGTCTGAAGGTACACCTGTCCCATCTCATCTTGACAAATTTAATTTCATTATTATTGATTTAAAAAATCTTGATGATAAGGATTAAGCAGTTTTTTTTGTTATTTCACTACCTCGTTCATATAAGCATTTTAAAGAAATTATGCTTTATGGTAACTGTGAATCTCTCTCTTTAGAAGAAGTTAAATTTGCTATGTTATCTAAAGAAAAGTTTGATGCTTCCATTAAGAAGGAGGCTGAGAGTTTGACAGTTTGACGTAGAACTTTTGAGAAGGGAGAGAGAAGTAAGAGCCACAAGAAGTCTGGATCTATGTCTAGAGGTAGAGATGCCAATATTACATGTAAATATTGCAAGAAAATTGGACAACAGGTCTTAGATTGTTATAAATTGAAAAATAAACTCGAAAAAGAAGGTAAAAACAAGGGCAATCAATCTGATTCTACCCCCGAGGCTACTGTGGTTGATTCTAGTTTAGGAAATGTTCGTTTGCTTGTTCAAGGCGAACAAATGGTTTTCCACCTATGAAACTGCTAAGGGTGTTGTCCTTATGGGTAACAATGCACAGTGTGATATTATGGGGAAAGGTACAATCAATATTAAAACTTATGATGGTGTTGTTAAAACCCTCACTAATGTTTGTCATGTTCCTAATTTAAAATGCAACTTTATTTCACTTGGTACACTTAGTCTTATGGGTTAGGTACTCCTCTCAAAGTGAAGTCATAAAGGTGTCCTGAAGTAATCTTATAATCCTTAAAGGGAAAAGACATTATACTCTTTATGTGTTGCAGAGCTTTACTGTTATTGGTACTACTAATGTTGCCTCATCTAAGTCTCACCAAGATGCCACCAAGTTATGGCATTATTGCCTAGGCAATATGGGTGAGAAAGGTATGCAAATCTTGTGCAAATGGGGTCAATTGGACCAAAGTTAAGGTAATATAGGGTTTTGTGAACATTGTGTCTTTGGTAAACAGACTAGAGCGAGTTTTTCTTACCCGAGGATTTACAGAACCAAAGATACTCTAGATTATATTCATTATGATCTATGGGGTCCCTCTCGCGTTGCTTCTCGAGGTGGTAGAAGGTATATGTTGACTATTATCGATGATTTCTCCCGTAAGGTTTAGGTGTTTTTCCTAAAGAAGAATAATGAACTTCTTCCCACTTTTAAGGAGTGGAAAACCCTGATTGAGAACCAAACAAATAAGAAAATTAAGCGATTGAGAACTGACAATGGTTTTGAGTTTTGTGAAGATGCTTTTAATGGCCTATGCAAGAAGAAAGACATCACTAGACACCATAATTTGGTTAGGAAGCCTTAGCAAAATAGAGTTGTTGAGCATACGCACAAGATTTTATTGGATAAAGTTCAATGCATGCTTTCTCATGCTAAGTTGGGACATGAGTTTTGGTTTGAGGTGGCTACTACTACATGTTATCTTGTCAATTGTTCCTACATCGTTCTCTCGATAGCAAAGTCTCAGAAAAAGTTTGGTCAGGCAACCCTGTTGATTATTATAATCTTTATGCTTTTGGGTGTCCTGTTTATGTTTATATTAACGAGGGAAAGTTAGAGCCTTGTTTTGTTAAATACATCTTTTTAGGTTATAAGGAAGGAGTTAAAAGTTATTGTGTTTATTATCTTAATCCTAAATATCGTAAGAATTATCATAGTCATGATGTAACCTTTCATGAAGATATTATATTTTCTTTTAGACAAGATTTTATGTTGTCTTCTCCTTGTGCAGATGATGAGGCTAGTACAAGGGAGAAGGTGGAGTTTGTTGTCCCTCCTACTCCCCATAAGGAGATAATCTCACTTACTTCTAAGTCTCAGGAAACTCAGACTGAAGCCACTATACAAGTTGATCCATTACTAGTGTAACCTGATTATGTGTTGGCACAAGATTGTTTTAGGAGACAGATGTAATTGCCAGCGAGATTGCAAGACTATGATTGTGATCTTTTTGCTTATGTTTCAGTTGCTGCACAGGAAGTTGACACTTATTTTGAGCCAACGAATTATTTTGAGGCTATTGCTAGTGCAGATGTTGGGAATTGGATTGGTGTTATGCAGGAAGAAATTGGAAATCTTCATAAAAATGAGATCTAGGACTTGGCGAAGCTTCCTAAAGATAAGCATGTTATTAGTTGCAAGTAGATCTACAAGCTTAAAAAAAGGCATCTCGATGTTGAAAGTAAGAGATATAAGGCTCAATTTGTTGTACGTTGTTTTGATCAACGTGAAGGACTTAATTTCAATGAGGTATTCTCTCCCGTTGTTCTTCATACCTCTATTTACGTATTATTATCTCTTTTTGCTCTTCATGACCTGGAGCTTCAACAAATGGATGTGAAAATTGCATTACTGCATGGTAATCTTGAAGAAATTTACATCCATCAACCCTAGGGTTTTGTGGTTCAAGGAAATGAGGACCATGTTTGCCTTTTAAAGAGATCTTTGTATGGTTTCAAACAATCTCCAAGATAGTGGTATAAGAGGTTTGACTCTTTTATGATTGGGTGAGGTTATTCTAGAAGTAGCTATGATATTATGTGTACTTTTAAAAGTTCCCTGATGGTTCCTTCATCTATTTTTTGCTTTATGTTGATTGCGGTGCCTAGTAAAGCTCTTATTGATAGGTTGAAAGCCCAGTTTAGCAGTGAATTTGATATGAAAGACTTAGGTGCTGCTAAGAAGATTCTTGGGATGGAGATTATTCAAGATCGTCAAGTAAGAAAACTTATAAAAGAAATATATATAGAAGATGCTTGATAACTTCAATTTAGCTTATTGTAAGCCTGTTACAACTCCATTAGCTGCACACTTTAAATTAGCTGCTGAATAATGCCCATCTACTAGTGAAGCTAAGGAACGTATGTCTCACATTCCATACTCTAATGTCGTTGGTAGCTTAATGTATGCTATGGTATGTACCCAACCGGATTTGGCCTATGCTGTTAGTGTTGTATCTAGGTACATGCATAATCCTAGTAAAGAGCATTGGGAAGGTGTGAAGTGAATCCTTCGTTACTTAAAGATTTCTAGTGATCTCGGTTTGGTCTTCGAGGTTTAGTTGGCTATATTGATGCCAACCATGGTAGGGATAATGTTCGAAGTAGGTCACTTTCATCCTATGTTTTTACTCTTTGTGGTTCCACTATTAGTTAGTATTCTTCTTTACAGTTCATTGCAACATTATCGACCACTAAAGTGGAGAATATTGGTACTACTAAAGGAGTGAAAGAAGCTATTTGGCTCCAAGGTTTATTGAAAAAGCTTGGTCTACAACTAGATGTCCTTATTTTCTTCTGTAATAGTCAAAGTGTCATGCACATCACTAGAAATAGTAAGTACCACTTTAAGACTAAGCATATTGATGTTTGATGCCACTTTGATTGGGATATTATTGAAGTAGGTGAAGTTATTGTTGAGAAGGTTCACACCATTGAGAACCCTACTGACATGTTAACGAAGCCACTATCTATAGCTAAGTTCAAGCATTGTCTGGACTTAGCTGGTATTCTTGATACTTGAGCACCTTTTAGGGCTTACAGAGAAGAGAGCTCTTACTTTCAGTTTTGTGTCAAGGTGAAGATTTGTTAGGATAATGACCCAAGCCTTAAAGATTCCTACTCTGTGTAAATTCCTACAATGTGTCGGTCTTCTTTCCTTTTTTCATACTATTTCCAAATTTCAACTCTGTGTAGGTTTCCTACCCTAAGGTTATACTACTATATAAACATCCTTTGGGGATCCTTTGTGAAATCTTATTAGTGTACTCTTCATTAGTCCTGGGGTTTGTGAGAGAGAGTGAGAGAAAACACTTCTAATTTTTCTTTTTTTGACATAATGCATATTTTCGACCTCTCTTCACCCTGTTGGTTTTTCCCTCAACACTCGGGTTTCTCACATAAAAATTCTTTATGTCCTACTATTTTTCTTTTTTTACTTGATTGATTCCATTGCTTCCGCAACTACTAGCACAACAAGGACCATATATTGGACCCTAAAACCAACACCCACTTTTACAGAGAAATTTTATATGAGACTCATGCTATTGAGATATCTAAACTTGGTTATCGCTTAAACCATTAGACACTAGCTGAATGCCAACATATGTGCATTAATTGCTTGGCCTCTCGACCAACTGGCAACAATGAGTCCACTGTATTGACATAGAGGATAGCTTTCATTTCTTTCGTCAGCAACAACATTAATACTTTTAAGAATGGTGATAAGATTATCAGGTGTTCTAGTTGCAATGAAAGCTTGATCAACGATCTCTACCCTCTTTACCTTTTGTTAAAGCCTTGTTGGGGTGATTTCAAGTATGAATAAAAAAGAAGATTTGTTTTAGAAACCATGGAAAATGAGAGAAATTGCAAAGAACTTACGAAATGTTTTAGTTTGGCACATTACACTATTAATAGTAATGAGGTCAAAAGATATTTATGAAGATGAGCTGAATCATAACGATGATATTATTGCGAAAAAGAATTAAATCGTCTCTAATGTTGGCAGTTTTAGGGTAAATATTGTTGTAGATGAAGACTATTCAAGGTTCGAAACAAATTTGCAATATGACAAAGAGGGAGCAAATGAAGATCAGGAAGTTGGTAGCAGTGCTAATAAGAGAGAGAAAGAATCTAGTGTCATGGACTTTATATGTGGATCTTTTCATATAAGTAAGACACAATGTTCTTCCAAAGAAGAAATTTATATAGAAATTATATACTTGAATTTTGGAAAACACCTTGGTTGTGTATCTAATCATTTAATCCCAATCGAATTGATTGATTCTTCTACTACTGCAAAGGATGGAATATGCAACTTAAAAAAGGAGCATCTACTTGTCCAAGATCTTAATGAAACTATTGATTCTCCCTTGGATATCGACAATCATGTTGAAGAATGGAAGAAGGGACCAAAGAAGTGAGAAAAGCCTGTGGAGAGGTTGGAGAAGTTAATAAAGAAGTGAGAAAAGCCTGTGGAGAGGTTGGAGAAGTTAATAAGGATGAGGACTATGGAAAAAGATCTTCAATTATAAATTTTAGAAAAATCAAGGGCAATGCTAAGGTTAGTGTTAGATCTCTAAGTCTAAATTGCAGAATCGTGTGAGTGTTAGTGAACTTTGCGAGTAGGCTAGGAAAATGGGCACTATCCATGAGTTGGCATGCATTGGTACACATTGACAGAAATCTTCAACGAGATACAAGATTTGGATGTAAGATCAAAAGATAACTTGAGATAGACCTTGGGTTGAATGTTAGCTGGATCACATATATAAGGAAGACGTGTGAGAGCTCTAAGGACTTAATGTGTGCTCAAATAGATGGACTATGATGCATGGACTTGACATGACTAAGCATTGGACTTGACCAGTATGCTATGAAAGGCTTTTGTCTTAGATGACTCGTCATCAATAGATAGAGATCAAAGGTAAATCTTGGATGATGTCCCAATAAGATCACAATAGATATACATTAGTTCTAAAAGGTAAAGACTATTAGATGACTCATCATCAATGGATAGAGATCAAAGGTAGATCTTGGATGATGTCCTAATAAGTTCACAGTAAATATAAACTAGTTGTAAAAAATAAACATTATGGAGCATTGTTTGAAAATAATGGAGTTCTTCATAAATCTAGATGCATATTTTCTAATTAAATATAATATCTTATCTTGTTAGTTGGGGTATAGCTAAATCCTATTAGATAAAGTCCTATTTAGATGGGAGTGTCATCTAATTAGTATGATGTAATACGATGAGGATAGAAATGATTCAGTTAGTTTAGTTTAATTAAGATTCTGAATTGTAAAGTCAGAGATGCTTATAAATAACTTAGTTGTATCTTTCTCTTAGGAATAGATATAGGGGAGGGGAATACATTGTAGGGGAGGGGAATACATTGTAACAATTATCATGCAAGCTACATCTCCAAGACATGGTAAAAGTCTATAAATTGGTGGCAACAATTTTGAAGCAAAAGAAGAACAATGCCTCGTAGGTACCAAGCAAATATAAAGAAATTCAAAGAAATTTTGTTTCAAGATTTGAAATTTTTATCTTCTAAAGACAAATCAGTAATTGGTTAATCATATAATCGTGCAATTGAGGAGGATGAAATGGGTGAATTACAATTGTCCATTGATTAAGCCAAATCGATGCTGTTTGAGGAACTTTCTGACCATCCAACTTGTCGATCTAAGGCTTAAACATCAAGTCCTCCACAGTTGCTGGAAGATCATTCTCCCACTGATGGAGACAATCCAGAAGTTCCTAATAGCTAGGAAGAATATGTTCATCAAAATGAAAATGGCAAGCTACATTGTATATTACAACAGCTCTACTAGTTCATTTATAAGAATATTCATGTTTAACAAATGACAATGTGTAACTCAAAATATTGTTTTATATTTTATTCACTAGGCCCTAGCTCCAAAGAGAAAAAGGGACGTTAGTTTCATCTAAAAGGGATTAAGAAAACATCCTGAGAAAGAGAAAACATCCTCATAATTTTTTTAACCATCATCACTCATAACGAGTAGGATGTCGTCATGAGTGCGGTAGAGAGGATGGTCTTCGGTGGCAAAAGGAGGATTGTTCTAACTGTAGAGGAGGGGAGAAGGATATGTTAAGATTTTTTATTTTAAAATTTTTAAAATTATTTTATTAAAATCTAACGTGAATTTCATATGACAAATGACATCCTGCATATACCATATCATAGCTAATGTGTGTCTTATCAGTATCTTCAACGAAAATACTAACATCAAATTATTTTTGCAAAAAATTAAATTTTAAGTATTTATTGTCATATTTTAATTTTCGAGTTACAGTTATTACACTTATAAAATTGTGTAAATTTTAGAATTTTTAAGTAATTAGACATTTTTTTATAGGGCACTGAAACAGATTTAATACAAATATTATGTAGTTTGTTTCATGATGGCAACAATAATTAATATGCATTTTTTCGCTTTAATTGACAGACAACTGCTTATTTAGTGCACAGAGTTCTTTCTAACACTTCTCTAGCATTTTCAAATGTGGTCGGTCCGCTTGAGGAAATTAGCTTTTACGGCCACCCCATAGAATATCTTGCTCCGAGTGTCTACGGCCATCCTCAGGTAATTAACCTTTTCATATCATCAGCATTCCTTGTTTGTACAAGCCTGTATCTTCAGCAACTATGCTGTTTTTATTTTCATTCTCTGTCTACCAACTTGTTTATTTAACAGGCGCTCACTATCCATTTTCAAAGCTATTGTAAAAAGATGATCATTGTCCTGGCGGTTGATCCAGAAGTCATTCCCGACGCTCACATACTTTTGGATGATCTCCAAGATTCTCTTGGAATCATTAGGAATGCCATCGTAAACAGTAAACTAGATACGATGGCTTAGCTCCTTCTGTTTTCCTTTTCTTTTTCCTCTCATTTTTTGGATGAAAAATGGGTTTGAATAACCCAAAGCAGTTACTATGAGAGCAACTATTATAACAATTAGTACTAATTGCGTGGTGGGCTGATAGTTATCTTGCTTTTGCCCTAAAAATTTCTTATATTGATTGAAAGCATGGGTTTAAATAGCGAAACTATTATCGTTATTTTATTTTGCGGCTGTAATAATGGTAGCAGATCCTATCCTTATAGTATGATCTTACAATTTCATAATCTGTTACAGCTATTGTAGTTGCGACATCGTGCTGCTGCGATCTATTACGGTTAAAATAGTTAACAATGCAAAAAACGACGGAGATCGAAAATTGGGGTGGAGTCCAATTTCGCGCTAATAATTAGAAAAAACTTTCCTTTGATGTTTCGAAAGTTAAGTTATCTAAAATTTTATAAACGAATTAATATATAAATTATAATAAAGTATGAACCTTAACCTTGTTTAAAAACTTGATCTTCTTTTCGTTCTTTTCTTTGAACTGTTTATCAAATCAGCTTATCTCAACCATCATAGTCATATAAGTGTCCGACTTTTATCAATTTTAACAAAACATGTTGAGAGAACTCTACAACAATTATAGAGAGGGCTAGGCAAGGAGAGCTAATAGGGATGTCAAATTTGGCCCGACCTGCCCAACCTGGACTGATTTTGGTCAGGGTTGACCAGGCCACGGGCTGAGGTGGGGCCAGCCTGTAACCCGATCATTACTTTAAAAATGACGTAGTTTTGTCAAAAAGGTCATTTTTAACGTTTTTCTATAAAAAAAATATATGGCAGGTCGGGTTGTTCGGGCCTGCCTGTGCCTAGTCGGGCCAAGGGTCAATCAGCCTGTGGTCAAGCCTGGCCACAGGCCAACCTTTCCCGGCCCGTCGGGCCATGAGCCACCCTAGCCCTTGGTAAGTGCTAACTCCCTTGTAGTCTAAGGGTGTGCTTGGTTCACTTGGAAGAATGGTAATAAGAATTATAATGAATATGGTAATAAGAATTATAATGAATATAGTGAAGAATGGAAATGAATATAGCTTCCATTCCTCGTTATATTGAGGGATATAGAGTCTTGTCACAAAAGAAGATATAAAAATAATGTTCATCTATTCTAATATATTATCAACCATCTTTTTCAGTCCTTATTCTTTTTTTCCCATACAAACTAACCAAGCATCTCATAAGTCTATTTATAATAGGTTCTGAATATTTTAATAATTTAGGTGAAATAAAAATTTAATCTCAATTAAACTTTGATTAAAATTATAATAAATTCTAATTAAATACCAATTATTTCTAAATATGAGCTAATATCTTATATTGTTATTAAATACTTATATTTAATCATAAATTTCTCAAACTTTATAATCTAAGTCCAACTTGATTAAAACATCTTTTCTCTTCTCAACCCGTTCATTGTGTGTGACCCATTAAGTTCTCAAATATGTTAGCGATGAATATAAATTATAACTCTAAATCATATTTAAGATTAAATAAATTAAATTCTTTTAATTTATTTTTAATTATCTAATTAAATAATTTACATCTATAGATCAAGATTGACATTTAGCAACATAAAAGTCATACATACATATCTAAAGTGTGTATGTATGACTTTTGATTTTTATATTTTAGATCTTTCAAATCTAATTATTTGAGTTTCCCGAACAAAACAAAATTTGGATCATTTCGGTGACTAACCAATCCCTATGGGACGATGCCTATGTATACCACAATTTCAGATCTGTATCATTGCAGGATAAGAGGTTTTAATTTAAAATTTAGAAAATTACCTATCAAATTCATTATTCATTATGATAATAAGAGTTTAAAGTTCTTGAAATCCCAAGGTAAGCTAAATAAAAGGCATGCCAAGTGGCTGGCATTTACGTATACCATCAAGTACAAACTTGGAAAGGAGAACGTTGTAGCTGATGCATTATTTAGAAGGTACGCATTACTTACTTCTTTGCAAACTACACGACACATTAACAATATATCACATTTTTGCACAAATGTATAAGTATTCCTTTATGCACATGTACTTATATAAAATATG
>JANQAP020000205.1:512116-546415 GCA_026874005.2 Erythroxylum coriaceum | reverse complement strand
AGGATGTTGTTGCCTATTGAACTTCCCCTTTGGAAAGCACTTTAGGCTGGATTGATAATTCTCCTTAGGCTATTCTTCAGTCTATTAACAAGATTTTTTGTGAGGATTTTGTAGAGTACATTATAATAAGCATTAGGACTAAACTCCTTCAATATGTTAGCATGTTTTACTTTGGAATTCGGTTCAAATAAGTTTTGTTCCATTCTTTCAAGATCACTCTTTTCTAGAAAAATTCCTGCTCTACCTTAGTCACATCTTCCCCTATAATAACCTAGTTTTGTTGGAAAAAGCTTCCATTAAACACATATGGATGAGGCGATTTATCAGGGTGTATTGGAAACAAAGCTTCTCTAAGTTTTGTTCTCCTTTAGAATTCGACTCACATAAGTTTTGTTTCATTCTTTCAAGTTCACTCTTTTTTAGAAAAATTCCTTCACTGCCTCAATCACCCCTTTCCCTATAATAACCTTGTTTTGTTGAAAAATCTTCCATTAAACCCATCTGGACCAGGTGATTTATCAGGTTGTATTGAAAATAAAGCTTCTCTAATCTCCTCTCTAGTTATCTCATTGGAAATATCTTCCCTATCCTGCTTAGTGATTTGTTTAATCCCCCTCACTACTTCTTCTGGAATTTCTTGTACTTCAACCTTTGCCTAAACTATTTTCTAAAAAATTCATATGTAATTCTTTTCTTGTTCTCCTAATCTTGGATTCTTTAACCTACGTCATCTTTTAAGTATGTGATATAATTCATAGTTCTCGTTACTTTAATGGAATTCATAAATTATCTCGTGCACCACTCAAATTCCTTCAACTATAGCATCATGTATTTCCATCTAAGCAGATTGTTGGTGTCTTTCAAGGATCTATTGTAGTTGTTTATCAGGTCTACTTCCTCCTTTTTGATCATCTAGTCTTCTCAATATTCTTCTTTAGCATTTCTGCAAATTCTCTAAGTCTTTGATCTTTTCCTCTTACTCTGGAAGTGTAATTTCTCTATTAAGTACTTTTAATTTGTCTTTCACTACCTTGAGTTTCAGACTAAGCTTGTATCCCTTAGTTCCTAGAGCCTCCTTCTCCATTCCCTTCCTTAAAGCTTCCATGAATTTGAGATTTTCCATCAAGTGGTTAAAAACTCTAAAAGGGGCTTTTTTTATCTTCAAGGTTAGTAAGATCTACCATTACTAGGCTATGTTCATATATGGTTGGTTGCTCATAGCTAATAGTGGTAAGCGGGGAGTATTATAACAAAACATCATTAACTATGCATCTATCAAGCTTCTTCAATAGGAACCAATTCCTTACTTGTTTGTTGCTCCATGTGAATACATTACCAAATTACTTTAAGTATGTCAGCCCTTTGTTCTTTGTTAGCCTTTGTAATTCCTTAAAATTCTTCTAAGAAGAACATCTTCCTCCCTACTTTTCACTTGAATAAATTGTATAGTTAAAGTCCCCTACTATTGTCCAAGATGTCTTAATGTAGCTACAAATTATGACTATTTCCTCCCAAAGTGATTGCCTTTGGAATTCATAGTTTGCAACATAGACAGTAGAGATTATTATAGGCCTTCTAGTGCTTTTTATCATCATCTCACAGTGGATCATTTGGTTTGAGCAAGTCCAGTTGATTAGGTCTAGCTTTAAAAGGTTAAACCCCATGAACACTCTTCCACTAATATGGTTTTCATGGTTAGACACAACTTTTCAATCTTTACCTAGGAACCATAAGCATTTCTTTAGTTATTACTTTTTTATTTTGGTTTCTAATAAACTAATAAATTCTACTAAGCTATTACTGATGAAATCCCTTACAACTAGCCATTTATTTAGGCTATTAAGCCCTCTTACTTTTGATATTGCTAATTCCGTTATCTTTCCTTTTTACTTGATTTTTTTCTCTTGATTTTTCTACATGCACTAAGGGAAACAACTTTTGAGTTTGGCTTGGTACTTGAAGTTTCTCATTTCTCCATCAAAGGAGTTACGTTTGCTTCTTCTTGGCTTTGATCTTGTCCCTCCACCACTTGCTTACCTTTCTCTAAAGTCTTATTCTCTTTAATAGCTTATAATTGGCTATTTTGATCTACAAAGGGTTCCCTTATTTCTTCTGGAATCTCTATCGTTTGTTCTGTGCCATCTACAATTTTCTTATTTTCCTCTTTTGGTTCTCTTTTTTCCTCCAGATCTACTTTTTTTCTTTAATTTTAGTTTTCACATATAATTTACCTTCACTAAGTCTTTTTCTAGGGTACCATCTTCCTTTAACTTCATAATTCTAGGAGATTCAGGCAACTTCATTATGATATCTATATCTATACACACCCTAGGAAACCCAATTCTCTTCAGTAGTATTTTCATCCATCCTTAGGGGCTTACCTATTTTTCTTGCTATATAACTCATTCACTCTACAAACTAATACTCGAAGGGAACTTTGTGGAAGGGAACCCATAAAGGAATTGTTTCCAGTTTGTTCCTATCTAATGTGACTTCAAGATACCACTTTTTGATCAGGAATGGATGTCCTAGCATATGTTGGGGGCCTGCATCTATTATTCTTTATGCATTGTCCTCAAAGTTGGACTTAAAAACAAACAATTCATCCTCATTAACTATCATTTACCAGTCCCATATTCCTCCAAGTTAAAAGCACCCATTTGTTCACTAATGGGATAACCAATGTTTTCTCAAGGAAAAAACCAACTAAAGATGAGCTCTATTTCCTCGTTCTCTACTAGAACACTTCTATAGGTTCCTGAATTAGTCCATCATTATTCGAGTCCACATATCTAATCTTTCTAAGATTCCTAAGGTCTCCAACTATCTAGCTCAGGGTTGTTTTTCCTATGCTAGGTTCTTAGTATCTCCTTTCAGTAGAGCTTCATTCAGGGGAGGAGGGTGGAATCAGTAGGATTGTTTAGAAGTGTAGGTATTACTGTAGATGGGGTAGCTTGTGAGTTGGTTTAAGAGTCTATTTTAGGTTTATCTAGGTCCATGGTGGTTGCTATTAAGTTTCTAAATCTGGAAGGTTTATTTTGTAGATTATTAGGGGTTAAAGATTGGTTGTCGGAGGGTGGGCACCAAGATTGTTAGGGGTAGGTTATTGGGGATTAGGGGAAACATTGGATAAGCAAGAGTTAAGATTCCTTAAATTGTTAAAAATCTTTCTAAGTAATAGTTACAATCTAATTTATTTTTTATAAATACATTTAGTATAGTGGGAAGTTCACTAAGGGTTTACTTATGTAGCAATCTAAATAGATATTTGAAATACATATCATAAGTATAACATTGAATACAACTTAAACTTAAAAGTAAATTTAATCATTTACAATTAGGTAGGTCATGTTCTGTGGAGCAGTGTTGGCCCATCAAACAAGTGCATAGTCATAGGCTAATGGTGACAGAGGTAAGAATGCTTCGTTGGATGTGCAATCTTACTAAGAGAGATAAGGTCGGGAATGTAATAGTAAGAGAAAAATTAAAGGTAGATAATATTATTGAAAAATTAAGAGAGACAAGGCTTAAGTGGTTTGGAAATGTTAAGAGGAGAGATACCCAAATGCTCCAGTAAGAAGATGCGAGAAGATTGTACTTAGAGACTGTAAGAGAAAAAAAAGGAGGCCTAAGAAGAATTAGGAGGAGGTGATCAAGAATAATATGACAATGTTGGAACTTACTGAGGAGATGACCCGTAATAGAAAACTTTGGGATATTATGATTCAAATAAATGATCCCTCTTAAAGAGATCCTTGTAGTTCTCATAAATCTTTTAACTCTGTCTTTTTGTAGTTAGCCTAAACTTGTAAATAGGCAATATTTACCTCTTAGGAATTTAGCCTAAGCCTTTTTATACCTAAGTAACTTGATTTAGTATTATTATTATGATCGTCTTCGTCGTCGTCATCATCATCATTTTATTAATTTATTTATTATTAATATTAATATCTTTATTTTTATTTTTTCCTCATGTGGATCATTTAAAAGCAGTCTTTCTATTAATTAGGGGTAAAACTACTTACTACTGGACTTTCTCGGACCCCGCATGTTAGCAGGATTTCTACTAGGTGTTATTGTTGTTTTATATCAAAATATTATTATATGTATGATAATTAAAAATAAAGCTTTAAATAAAGTGATTGAAATAAGAAGGATAGAAAATTTGTTTATTCTTATTTTAGTTATGGTTACATGTAAGGAAAAATCCCTAAAGTTCACATTTAGCATAAATGTCCCTCTTATAATTTAAAGTAGGTAATTGACTCTCTTATATTTTAATTTTCTGATAGTTAACCTTCACATAACTTTCTTCTTCTATTCTAGTCTAAAAAGTATTTTTTTATTTTCTTGAAGTCTTTCTAAATTTAAATGTCTTAATTTGAATTATTAATCGTTAAAATTTGACTCCTCAACATCAATTGGTTGAAAATTCATATAAGATTCAAATTTTATAATTAATTGTTGAAGTCAAATATTACAAATTGTCTTCATAATATTATCAAGATATTATTAGGATAATTTGAGGATATTAACAATATGTAATTAATTCTTATCAACATATTACTATTACTTTTTAAATTTTAATTTTTAATAATTATTTAATTTTATTGCATTAATTTTGTATCAAGGAATATAAGTTTTGATATATTTCTTTAATTTTATTCTTATCATAAAATTATTTAAAAATTAATAATGTATTGAATCATTGAAAAATAATTTCGATTGATTATTTTTAAAGTACAAAATATTTTGATTGATTGTTTATAAAATAAATCATATAATAACTAAATATGAATAAATAAAAAATTCTCATTGTTATTCCTAATATTTGATATCAAATACTAACACAAAAATTAAGTTGTTTAGTCTCATTCTTAGAATTATATACCAAACAAACATTATCTAAAATTTTATTTCTATTCTTATTCTCGTTTTTTATTTCTATTTTTTTATTTCGATTGTTTCATTATTGATTACCAGTCAAGGCTTAAAGTAGTCTTAAACACATTATTCCAAAGCATGGTATATTTGTTTGAATAAAATTGGCATTACTATTAGAAAAAAAAGGAACTTGGGATTAATTCGTAGCATCAATCGCAATCTCAACGAGTTAGCTTATTAAACTAATTGACTTCTTGAAGAATCTTGCTTTATGGCGTACCAAACTTTAAGTAAATATCAAAGATCACTTGGTTCTATGTGTAAAAGTATATATTGTAGATAAGGTGAAAACATTTATTATAAATGCTTGACCCATGAGCCATGACTGTAGAAAAAAGGAGTTTTAAAAATGGAATTTGGCAAGACAAAGAGCGGCACTTACTTTTGTCAATGTCAAACTAGTTAGAAGCAACTTTCCAGGTCCCTCTTATCTCTCTCTCTCTCTCTCTTTTCAACTGTTCATAATACACGAAAGAATCCAAAAAGTGCTTTCAAGTTTGGGCCATATACCAAAGCATTTTCCCACTACAGTTCGTCTACAAAGACAAAAGCACAATGAGACAATCCACTCCAGCTGTTTTCCTTTTGTCAATTTCTCTCCGTTTGTTTTCTAATTTTGCCGCCTGAATTGGTCCAAGGAGCCATTGCTGATAGAAGAGAGATTATTAGTTAGATTGGAAGTAAAAGCAAAACGAAACTAGTATTTGAAAAGTTTGGATAGCCAGCCAGTGGACGTTGTCTTAAGTTAGGCTCCTTGTTGCTCATCAAAATCAGATGCAACTTAATTAAGTGGATTGGAGAATTAAACTTGAAATTAAAATGTTCGTTTCTGCTACAAAACGACTAGATTCACTTTATTAACAACCAAGAGTCTTAATAAAAGTGATCGATCCAAAGTCATCCATAAGTAGAAGCATTATTGCGACCCACTGATGTATTGTGGCCTTTGGTTTGGTTGCGTTCTTTATTTTAATTTGTTTTGTTGTGCTGATGGATGACAAATTGTTTCTTCCTTGTCGACAAAAGTCCACGAGCCATATTTGCGGCCGCCAAATTGCAGCTCTTGCATTCACCACGTGGACTAACTTAGTTGGAGCAACCTAGACAACCAATAAATAAATAAATAAATAGAGGTCCAAAACAAGAAGACTTCTCTTTTCCCTAAAGTGGGAATTTTAAGGAATTCTTTATTTCTTTTTTAGGTAGCGTCCAGTGATGAGATGAGAGAGGCACCCCCCGAAGTGTACATTTCTTACTTTCTTTATAGGAGCATATTAATTATTTTCTACTTCATCTTTATATTCAACTTTACAGCTGAACACCATACATCTTTATATCCCCCTCGCATTTGTAAGTTTTTATTCTCAACTAGAGGAAAGCCATTTGACCCCAAATGTAAGTGTGAAACTGATCGACGCTCAAGTGGTTCTCCTGTTCAGAATTGTGCTTTCAACTTTTCATGTCTTGCATAACCCACCCAGGTTCCATGAATGTTCAAACTACATAATATGATATACTTGTACCAATAAATATTATTATTACTACACTTCGTACAAAATAACTAAAATTTATTGCAAGGGCCACTTTGATGATGAAATCATTATTGCTGCCACTACTCCAAATCTATGGGTGCAATGCAATTTTATACACATTTACATCTTTCGTTTTCTGCCTTTCTTGAGTTCACATTCATTGCTTGTGTAACACTTATTCTTTACTTCATGCTTGGAGTTAATAGAAAAAGACAATGGGTTGAAGCTTTTTTATATAAACACCTGACAAGTGACAACAAACAATTGGCAAGAAGTTTGCACCGTCATTATGGTTATTATGAAATATTAATTATTTCCATTCTTCTTATTTTTATACCTGTTTATCGTAGTGTCTTGTTTTAATTAACCCAACTTTATTATATGATTGGTTTTATGTCTTTTAGTGATCGAACAACTGGGAAAGTGGGACTTGCACATTGAAGTAAATAAAAATTATTTTATGAAAAATTAACATTAGTTTACTTCTAAAAACGCAATTGAAAATATAAATAGTAAAATGTATCTTGTTTTCAACTTAGTTCCTCTCTTTGTACAATTCCCTTTTGTATCCAATTTTAACAATAAGTAATTTAAATTTACTATACCCGCTCAATATAGCAATGCAGAGATGATGAATATGTAGTTAAAATCTATGCCAGTTTCGCTAGGAGAGCAAACTCATATAATAATTTAATTAAGAAAATTTACTTTTAACTAAACTTTAATTTGAATTATATTTAATATAATTAAATAAAATGTATATCTCAATAAAACATAATGTATAATATTCAGTCTCTATTAATTAAAAATTTTATATTTGATTTTTAAAATTCTTTGAACTTTACAATCAAATCAAATTTAATTGAATTAATTTTTTAAAATTTTCTATATGCAACAATTAAATTCTTCTAATAATTAGTAAAACTAAGAGGAACAATGTCAAGACACATTGCATGCATGGTGGATAATTGGAACAATGCATCTTTGCTTTTTGACAATTAGAGCAAAATAGGGATCTTGTTGTCTACTACATGGAGGCTTTAAAGTTATGCACTCACCTCTTGATTCCTTTAGCTACAGATGCATTTTAAAATAGTATAGAGACTAATGGTTTTAGCAGTTAGTACATATCCTTGGTTCCTTATCATATGGGTTATGCAATTATTTATGTTACTTAATCCGTATATAAACCTTTTTTTGGGAAGCTTTAATGTTAATTATATTTTAACTTGTTGTGCAATAAAGATTGACTTTTAAAAGGCCTTTCATAAATCAATTAGGGATTTGTTCCACAATCTCTTTAAGTACTTGCTTTCCTTATTTTTTTTGTTATTTGGATAGAGCAATGCATCACCACAACCTCTTTCAGCATCTTCGTGAATGAGGAACCTACAAATGAATTCAAAAGTGGAAGAAGAATTAGACAAGGTGGTCCAATTTTACCTTATCTACTTTCTATTTACATTAAAGTTTTATCCATGTTAGCTTCATTCAATATTGTAAGGTAACAGTCCTTTAAATTTCATTACAAATGCTCCAAACACAGTATCTTTAACCTTTTTTTTTATCACTCTTTTGTATAGTTGATGCTAACTTTTTATAAGGTTGCTCATGGACTCCCTAAGCAAATTATGTGCCCTTCTAGATTGAAGTTCAATGAGGCAAAAGGCTTTATCCTTGTTTCTGCAGTTATAAGCTCTACAGTTGATTATCTTGCCTCAATTGATGGATTAAACCTAGGGAAGTTGCCATTCAAATACATATGCATTCTCATCCCCACAAGCAATCCCATTTATGTTGATTTCTAATCCATTTTTGAATCAATTCAGAAAAGAGATGGACATTAGGCTAACAAAAGTCTTTCATATGCTAGTTAGGCTTCATCTAGCTTTATCCATTCTTAGCAACCTATAAGTGCATTGGTTATCCTAGTTAGGTATTCCCAAAAGCATCAGCAAGGGATTGGAGAAATCCTGAGAAACTTCATATAGATAGGGGATGCATATAGGAAGCCATATGATAAATTTAAACTTAATGAAATTGGCATTCCTATGAGTGAAGGTGGTATTGGTATATGGCCCATTCAATTGAGGAACAAGGTCCCACTTGTTAAGAGGCTATGAAAGTTATTTATGGATAAGCAGTCCCTTTGGGTGTAATGGGTTCACTCTCATTATTTAGAGGATCATTGCTTTTGGGAGGTCAGACTATACATAGACACCTAATGGATAATTCCTAAAATTTTTAGAGTTAGAGCTCACTTATGCAAAGACGTTAAAAGCATAATTTGTGATGGGAAAACTACCTGGCTATAGCATGATAATTATTGTAAGCTTGGACCTCTCCATTTGCGCCATCAAACTTTTCATTTGAGACTTATCAAAGAAAAGGCCAAGTTATTTAGACTAATTAGTAATAATGAATGACATATGAGATAGAGAGAAAATGGAATCATTAAAGATAACTAGCCTAGTTTTGCACTAAATCAATCTAAATAGGATTTGATAAGGTGATGTTGGCATACTACTAGTTGTTTAATAAATAAACCATCTTATAATGTTTTCAAGATCCCAAGCCCTAAGGTTCAATGGTTTAGATTAATATGGAGCAAGCGAATTCCCTCGAAGCTATCATTCATCTAGTGGCTTGCTATAATGAATAAGCTCTCCACACTAGATAGAGTTCAAAGCTCCTTATCACTTTTTAATATCTACAAACTTTGCAAAATCAAGAGGAAATCAAGGATCATTTATTCTTTAAATGCAAGTTCACCAAAGCACTATGGTTATCCATCCAAAAGGTCACTGATCATATATGCAATGTTAAAAGCTAGGATATCTTGGTCTCACGGGTAGCCAACATATTTAACTTATTAATTGAAAACTACACCATCATAAAGATCTTCCTATATGCTAGTATTTATGCACTATAGAAAGTTAGGAATGATGTTATCTTTAAGATCAAAAAATAAGAAAGGAACTCCTTCTATAGAGATACTTTTAACTAGAGCAGGGAGGTGATTATGACAAAATCAACACCATGTTGTTATCCCTATAGATTGATTCTAAGCATTGCTTGATCATTGTTATTGTCTCTCTAGATTTAAATTACTTAAATAAGCAAGAATGAAACAATATGGAATCCCTCTTAATTCAATTTTTGCAGCCCAATGTGTTTTCAACTTTGTTTTTGATCTAAATTGCAGGTATTTATTATGTTTATAATCTAATTCCTATTTATGACCTCCTTATCTTATAGCTTTGGGCCTTAGTTCTCTTTTCAAATTGTATTAAATCAAAATTTTAATTTTAAAATTTTAAAGAATCCCTTAATATACTAATAATAAATGTAAATTATTATCGTATACTATATCTATAATTATATTCATATATTAAGATTAACGTTTAACCACTTATTAAAACTATCTAAATATTATATTAGTCTAAAAGGTGTAAAGTTGATGTGTGTAAATTTTATACCCTTGAATAAGACTTAAGGAACAATTTAGAGTATAAGTGTCATAGAGAAAGTAAAACACAAGAAAATATACATAATTTAAATTTGTAAACATTAAATGTAAGAGAGAATAAAGAGTAAGGTCTTATATCCACCTATCATTTTTCTCTTAATCCATATACTTTTCTTTCAATAACTGAACACTATTGATTTTAATTTAACAATGTGAATAATACTAAAGAACATTTAATCAAATGTAATTATCCTCTTATAATATAGTCTAGCAAATACATGTATCATTCCCACAAGAACTAGAAGTACTAGTAATAGCTATCTCTTTATCATCTAATATAACAAAACGTATGATTGATTTAAAAGAAAGGATTAATTGAACTAAAATTGTTAATCTAAAATAACAAATTAAAGCAAAAAACAAAAAAGAAACAAAAAACAAATAATCAAGTTCTAAATGTAGACTCCCCTTAGAATATTTTTAAGTTTGTTTTTACTTTTGCCTTAAGTTCCCCAATAGTAATTATTCATAGCTATATTCTCAATCAATTTTTTTTACTTAGTAGTTTTAAAGTTGTTAGCCCCACATAAAAATGCATCAATCAACTACTTAGAGAGATAACTCAATCCATAATTAAATGTTTGCTTTTTAAATTTCATATCAAATCCACTTTATCAATAATTCCTTCTATCTCTCCGAAGTATCATAAAATTTATCACCCTCTAACCATTGAAAGAAAATGATGTCATTCTCGAGTTTTATTATCCATGTTGGAGTAAACCAATTGACAAAAATATTTTCGCAAAATTACTTCAAGTGGTAATAATTCTAGGAGATAAGGATTTCAACCATTATGTTGCTTTATTCCTTAATATAAAAAAGAAAAATCTCAACTAAATATCATTCTTTGTGTTATTAATCTTAAAAGTGTCACAAATCTTTAAAAAGTTGGTGGTGTGCACATTTGGATTCTTTTTCAGCAAGCTATCAAATTGTATAATTTGTTGAATTGTCTAAATTATATTATCTTTAATCTTAAAATTATTGGCCTATACTATTATCCTACTATTGCTAGGTTTTGTCCGTATAAGTGATAATCTAGCGTCTTTCATAGTACACCATGCCATTATATATCGTAGCTTAACCTCATTATGTTAAGCAAGTTTTATATCTAATAAAACTCTCAATACTTGTAAATATATAGACATATATTGCAGTATCGAAAGGTATCGTTTGCACGAGGATTATGCAATGTCTAAAGTCAAAATAAATTGATTTTAATAAAATAAATAACAAAAATTTAAATAGAATAATAAAAAATAATTAAATTAAATAAGAAATGAGCTGCCAATTAATTTAGGGTTTGATCAAGGATGAATGCTTAATATTTATTCTTTCGTTGTTTGTTTCCTTAACTATAATTGATCCAATTATATGTCGATCCTAGATTTGCTAAGGTATTTATTACTCTCTCTTAAGATATAATCAATTAATCCCCAATTGAATATGAAAATTCCAGAATTGCAACCTCTCAATTTACAAAACTTTCTTAACGTTTTCAATTAGATCTGAAGTTATCTATCGAACAATTAATTTTTCACACAAGGTCTCTATTCAAATGATTATTAATCTAATAATTGTGTGACTTATTAAACTACCAACTCTCATTGTCCAATCTAATCTGATTACTTTTGACTCACTCTCTTGATTTGTTGTCAAATTACGAGCATGCATAATTATCACTACACTAGAATATGTATTGAATCAATAATAACCAAAGTCATAAAATAAATTCGGAGTAAACCATAATCTGGAACTTAGAATAAACATCTTGGAATTCGGTTTACAAATCAAGTTTGATGAAAATAACACAAGGAAAAGAAGAAAAACTCTGTTTGGAGCTTGATCTTGAAAGTTGGAATTGCTAGACATTCTTCTTGATCTCCTTTGTTTGATTTGCTTCATATGTTGGTTGCTGCCTTTTTTATATCTTTCACATTCTTAAATAGTAATATAGGGTCCTAGGGTTGTTTCTGATTTGGTTCCAAAAATACCCCCAAACACTAAAAGATACAAGAAAGGTCATACCCTAGAAAGTGATGTCACAGTCGTGACATAGGTGTCACGATCTTGCTTCTGGAAATTCCTTTATCATGATCGTGTTCTGCTTCATTTAGCCTCCATCTTCTTCATTCCTCAATTTCCTAGTTTTTATCATTAACAAACATATCAAACACCTCATGAAACATAAAATTAAGATCCAATTCTTTCTTTAAACTAATGAAATACTTAGAATACATATAAACATTAACAATAACATAATTCTAAGCTTATTACATATGATAGTCATATAATATATGTTTAAAAACACACTTAAACATCTAAGAAAACATAATGTAATTTACACCTATCAATATCCCCCAACTTATACCTTTGCTTATCCTCAAGCAAAACTAAAAATACAAACAAATCAAAATTAAAAAAAACATAATCACACACTCATACAACATTACAATAATGGTTCAATAACATCAAATATTATAGAATTAATTAAACCTTAAACACCAATCTTTCAAAGTGTGCCAACATACTAACTTATTCCTTTCATGTATAAGTACTTTGAGATGAATATACACACCAATCAAAATATTAACATCCTAATCCGACACATATGGCACTTGTAAGCATGCATTTATTATTATTGATCAATCAAAAAGACAAATTATCATTAAGTATCCTTTCATGAAAATTCTTGTTATTTTTAAAAGATTGGTATGTTTATTTATTGTAACACTTCTTTTTTTTCCAGACTTTCTTGAACGTTAACCTAATCTTTTAACGCAAAAGCAAATACCTTGTCATAAATGTCCCCCAGTTACTCAACTAGGTCACACTTTTTATTTAGCTTGGTTAAAGTGTCATTCTAGCCTTTTCACGTGAAGATAAACATTTTTTCATGAATGCCCCCAGTTACTCAACTATATCACAGCTTTTAACCGGATTGCAGCTCTATTCTTAACCCAATTTTCTTAAAAAGGGCTAGCAGAATAGTTATTTATTTAACACACTTCTTTTTTTACTTTAGCCTACCTCATTTCTTTTTAGTTAATCACTCTCATGAAAGTGTACTAATAATGCTAACTAATTCACTTAACTATAATTACAAATGTATACGAAAAAAGTCATAAAGTGAAAAAGTAAGTGTCATATTCCAATTAACATACATATTCATCCCAAAATACTTAAAACACAAAGTTTCCAAGTTACTATGCCTTTATAAATTAAATGAAAATGTTCAAAAGTAAACTAATTCCATTCAATTCTTGCCATTGACACATTCACACCATGCACACGTTATGTAAAAAATATTCATAATATATTAACCTAATAAGAAAACTATACAGTTGTAAAATTCACGGGCAATTGAAAAATTCACACACATATGATATGTAATTACATATATGTCCCCCACTTAAAAAACACGTTATCCTCAATGTAGACAACAAATAATACTATTGAAGATAAATAATAACAAAGAAAAAATTAGGGCAATAATATTTATAACGTTTTGTTGGTGATAGTGTGGCTATGGAATTTGGAGACACACTATGCCATTAAATTTCAGTAATTCACTCCCTACAAAAAAAACATAAAAATTAATAATAACAAAATAATAATAATAATAATAATAATAATAATAATAATAATAATAATAATAATAATAATAATAATGATAATAATAGTAATAATAAATAAAAAAGTAAATCATATATTAATTCTTAGGTTGCCTCCTAAGTAGTGCTTATTTCACATCATTGGCTTGATGTACTCTTCACGTTTGCGCTCAACCTGGGTCTATAATGAGTGACGTTTTTCCATTTGCGTCATCCAATTTTAGTTTTGTAGCTTGTAAATAAACTACATATTATAATATAATAGATGGACATAATTAATCAAATTAACAAAACCTAGTAAGTTCAACAATGTCCTTTTTTATAAAAAATTGTTAATAAAATAGGGAATAACGAAACTCTTTGAATCTTCTATTGAATCCAACAATTTGTCCTGTAAGCGGGTGAGTTGTTCTTGTTCTTCCTCAGTCACCTTCGTCTCCTCCTTGTCTTCCACTTCATAAATAGAGACTTCCTTATATTCTTCTAGCTCGTTGTCCTCCATCATCTGTTCCTCTTCCTCTTACTTTAAAGATTCAACTCTAACAATTCTCATGAATGAGCTGCCCTCCTCCAAATTCTTTAATACCTTATTCTTATTGAATTTCACTTGTTCATTACTAATCCAAAGGATGAGAATGTCTTTATGGACATCTATCAAAGCTAGTCTAGTGTTTAAAAATGGTATACCAAGAATTAACGAATAGTTTTGATCCTCTTTAAAGTCTAATACAACAAAATCTAGATGAATTATAAACTTGTCCACTTGTATAGGCACATCTTCCACCATGACAAATGGTTTCTTTATCGATTGGTCCACCAACTGAATAAGCATAGAAGTTGGCTTCACATGGTCTAGCCCCAATTTCCTAAAAATTGATAAAGGAATAAGGTTTATACTTGCCCCTAAGTCACATAAGCATTTAGAAAGCTCTAATTACCAACTACACAGGGTATAGTAAAGCTTATGTTCTTCAAAGCATCTACAAAGGGTAAGGTAATTTTCTTTTTCTTCTGCTTTTCTACGAACTTTGCAAATTTTATACCTAATTTATTCTTTCGAAGTCTTTGTGGAAATCGTATTTTCAATGGGTAAGGTGGAGGAGGAATATAAGGAGGTCCATATTCTTTTCTTCATCCTTCTTCTTTTTCTCTTATTCCTCTACAAGGTAGGGTTCAGCTTGTTTTTCTGCTTGTTCTTCTAACTCTTTCCCACTCTTAAGTGTGATAAGCTTAAATTTCTCTCTTGGATTTACTTTCATATTACTCAGAAGGCTTCCCATAATTCTCTTAAAGAATTCATTGGTAAGTTAGCCCACTTAAACCTCAAGGCTGTAAATAGAAGAGGCGTGATCTTCTGCTACTTGCTCAAATTTCCCTTCTATACTCATGAGCTTGTCCAATAGCTTTTCCAATTTTGAATGTCATGAACTGGATTTATCTTATTGAAATTTTGATAGGCCTTGAGTTCCCATTTGAGTCCCTGCATTGTTAGACCAAAAGAAATTCAAGTGGTCCTCCTAACCGAGATTGTAAATGTTCTAGTAAGGATCATTACCTCCCTGACTAACTTGTGCTCCCATGAAGTAGAATTGCTGCACGTTGTTGTCTTTCACTAGGAAGCAATCAACTGTGGTCCTCCTAACCGAGATTGTAAATGTTCTAGTAAGGATCATTACCTCCCTGACTAACTTGTGCTCCCATGAAGTAGAATTGTTGCACGTTGTTGTCTTTCACTAGGAAGCAATCAACTGTGATATGATTTTCTCATCCATATAGGTTACATCCTTACTAAATTGCTTTAAATGAAGAGAAAGAGGAGGTGATTAGGCTATTTAACTACTTGGTAAGGTTGTCAATCTTAACCTGTAACATTGTCACTGAATCCATAAAAGTCATTCCTTCTAGATATAGAAAGGTGTACAACTTTCTACTTCATTTTGATGTCCAAAGACAAATATTGTTTGCCATCTCTTCTAATAGGTCTTGTGTCGCTTTTATTAATGATCATATAATTCCTTGATGATAGGCATTAAACCCTGGCCTTATGAAGTCCAAAAGGGTTCTTTGCTCTCCATAATGTGCTTCCTCTACCATCGTTCTTTCTATCTCTTCTTGACATTTAACTCTTCGGATTACTCATTCTTACCTTCTGATGTCTAGATTGATGTATCTTTTACGTTGCGTTCAAACGTTCTTTTTTCTTTTTTAATTTTTTAGGAGTGGGTACCTTAGTCATATAAGAAAAGGTAACAATTACTTAAATCAAAGGAATTCAAATCTTCTTAATGTTAAAATCCCTAAAAATGACGACAAAAACTTGTTGGGTAAGTTTTATATCTAATAAAACTCTTAATACTCGCGAGTATACGAATCGATATTGTGGTACAGATATTATCATTCCCACGAGGATTATGCAATTGAACTTAACTTTGTTTAAGGTTAAATAAATTTATTTTAATAAAAATAAAACAAAACATTGAAATAGAATAATAAAACAAACAATTAAATCAAATAAGAAGTAAGTTGTCAATTAATTTAGGGTTTGATCAAGGATAAATTTTTAGGATTTATTCTTTCATTTTTTGTTTCCTTACGTAAGATTGATCTAATTATATGTTGATCCTACATTTGCTAAGGTATTGATTACTTTATCTTAAGACCTAATCAATTAATCCTTAACTATATTCAAAAATTCCAAAATTGTAACTTCTCGATTCACAAAACTTTCTTAACATTTTCAATTAGATCTGAAGTTATCTATTGGACAATTAATTTTTCACACGAGATCTCTTTTTGAATGATTATTAGTCTAATAATTGCATGATCTATTAAACTACCAACTCTCGTTGCGCAATCTAATTTGATTACTTTTGACTCACTTTCTTAATTTGTTGTCAAATTATGAGCATACATAATTATCACTACACCAGAATATATATTGAATCAATAATAATCAAAGTCACAAAATAAATTCGGAATAAACCCTTATCTAGAACATAGAAACTCATGAACATAAGAAGCATCTTCGAATTTGGTTTACATATCAAGTTTGATGAAAATAACAAAAGGAAAAGAAGAAAAACTCTGTTTAGAGCTTGATTGGAAAGAATTCCTAGATGTTCTTCTTGATCTCTCTTGTTTAATACACTTCGTATGTTGGTTGTTGCCTTTTTGAGTCTTTCATGTTCTTAAATATTAGTTTAGGGTCCTAGGGTTGTTTCCAGCATTTGTCACTTCATTCGGTTCCAAAAATAACCCCAAACCCTTAAAGATATGAAAAAGGTCACGCCTGGAAAGTGCCGTCACGATCGTGACATGGGTGTCTCAATTGTACTTCTGGAAATTCCTTTATGTCACAATCATGACCTACTTCATTCAGCCTCCATCTTCTTCATTCTTTAATTTCCTAGTTTCCATCACTAACAAACATATCAAACACCTCATGAAATATAAAATTAAGATCCAATTCTTGCTCTAAGCTAGACAAATATATAGAATACATATAAACATTAACAAAACATAGTTCTAAGCCTAATCATCTAATATATACTTAAAAAAACACTTAAACATCTAAGAAAACATAATATAATTTACACCTATCACATAACTTTTAGTTGCCTTAGATTTCTCAGGTTTCCCCCTTTTAATTTCTAAAGTATAGTCCTTTTAATTTCTGGATCTGGCTTAAGCAGTACTCTAATACTACTTCTGGTCATAAACCAAATACCTAAATGCTTGGATTCCTTAAAACATAAATAAACTTCTAAAATAAAATAAATAAATGTAAAAAAAGAATGTTTTAATTAGATTAATAAGAATTCAATGTTCCTAATATCCTAGTACTTAACAACAATGTACAAAACTTGACTGTATTGTTTACAAGTTGATAATACTAGAGAGTAACTAAGATAGCATACCTATCATTATTATAGTATAGTTTAGTGAATATATGTATTATTCCCATAAGGACTATAAGTACCAGTGGTAACTATTTTTTTGTTATCTATCTAAACTAAAATTACTAATCTAAAATAACAAACTAAAGAAATAAACAAGAATGAAGCAAATAATTGATAATCAAGATCTAGATGTAGAATCCTCTTAGAATCTTTCTTTACTTAAAATTTTCTTGATTTAATTACTTTCCCTAATTTCTAAGACTGGTATAAATTCTAAGGTTAAAATCATATTCTTTCTTATGAAATACAGCTCTTATCCTTAAATTGATTAATTAAAATCTCTTTTTAATCAAAATTCATAAGAATGTATTAACTTGTTCTATAAACTACTTTGTTAGATTTAACTTTAACCCAAAAGATATATATGTTCCTATCTGTAAGATTCCATGTAACACTTATTATTCATGTCAAGATCTATTCATAGGTATATTTCTCAATCCCTATATATGAAATCTAAAATTGAATCAAAATATTAGAAATTTTCAATTCAAACATAAGAAGTAATCATGAATCATTTACAGAGAATTTTAGATCTTTAATTAAATCAAAGAATCAATATATGCAAATAGTTTGAGGGTTCATCTTATCTAGATCTATTCTAATTTAGTTTATACTATGATAAAGAAAACTAAAAAAAATTAAGAAATGAATGACACATAAAAGGATGTGTATTATATACATTCATTCTTTTATCTATTTTATAAACTAATGAATGAATTATGTATTCTAATGAATGGTTATGGAATATTCATATATGAAAATTTCATAACAAACACAATAATGGTAAAATAGAGTTAGTAATTAGAGAAAAAAGTTTTATAGTGTTTTGACTAAACAAACTTTGGCTTAAATTCATTCTCCAAATAGACTAAACAAATCTTGATCTACATCCATTCCCCAAGTTTCACTTAGGAATTCACTCTTTTCTTTCTTTATTGAGTGAATAGGAACCCTCCATACAACATATTCTTTACTAAAAATGAAAAGTAACCCTTTATGAAACTTATTAATATCAAAAGAAATCCTCACAATGTATATCCATCCAATTCCCTTAATTTTTGTACTAACACAACCATACAGAACTTAAAACCTCCTCTTCTTACTGACACTAATGGACTAAGATTAAATATATTTTATGTGATGAACATATTCACTCAATTATTCTCTCTTGCCTCTCAAGGCTTTTATAATCTTTTTAGTATACATAATTTTCTTCCCATAACTCATTTATGGTCTATTTATTCTTAAGCTAACTTAAATAGTAATTACACAAATAAAATAGTCATTAAAATGACTAGTTTCTAGGCATATGCGGCAAGTTGAACACCTAATTTTGACTAGCCTATACTTGTTTAAATATGAGTTCAACTAGCCTATCCTTTAACCTAATTGCCAGTATACATTATGTGATTTTTTGTCTTTTATCTAATCAGTTATCTAAACCCTTAGATTAGTCGAACTTCTATAGAAACCAAGTTGAAAAGTTTAACTCCCCAGTTTTCTCAAAGATAAAATACGCTCATTTCATAAAAACTTAACTCAAAACCATTTCAAAAAATTCCTTAAAATTCTTTTAAATATCAAGAGGTTTTCTTTAAAGAACAAATCTGCTAATTATGAAATTAATTATGCATTATTCCCCATATTAAATGATCATGCAATGATTGAGCTCCTAGTTCACTGAAATGACCAAGATTGGATTATAAAAAGGATAAATGATTCTTTTATATGGAAATTACTTCATTCTTTCTTGTTCTTGGTCTATTTGACTTAAATTGCCTTAAAGCTCTCTTAAATTGTATTTATGCTCCACTTTTCTTATTTCTCCATCCTTTAATTTCTTAACTTATCCCTTTTCTCACTTTATCCTTATATTGAACTTGATCTTTCATATATTTCTTAAATCTATTATAAATGAGCTACTAATATCATATAAAAGTACATTCATTAATTGCAATATATTTTTTATTATTAAAAGCTTGTTTGCTCCTTTTCCTTTAATGTTGTTATTTCTTCAGTTTTAGTGTAGGCTACTGCCACCAACCTAGAAAAACTTCCCCCATTACCCTTTGTCTATCCCCATCTCACATAATCCTAGAAACTCCCCTCATTACATCCCCTGGCTTCCTCTCCATCACACCAACATGTACAGGTTTTGGAACCACCAACTTATTCTTCATTAAAACCTCTCAATTGGAAACAAGTGCTTGTTCACCTATAACGCTTCTCTCCAGTACATTCCACCTCCCATTAAGGATGGTTCAACCATTTTTTTCTCCCCCTATTAACATCCTAAAGTAAGGTGAAAATTTGTGGGAGTCTATACAAGTCAGTTTTCTTCTTGGAAAGAGATCGACCTTCCCAGTGATGAAACTATGGGCTGTTAAATGGTTTTTATGATGAACTAGTACAATTGGAAAATGTTCAATCTGCAAGTTCTAGGATAGATGTTTTCGAGGATTTAGGTGTGGTTTAAGGTTCCCCTAGACTTAATGTTAAAGACCTAATCAGAATATGGAAGTTTCTAGCTCAAATAATGTGTCTACTCATTCTCTTAATCAAATCTAAGAGGATAATCTATTGTAGTCAATTGATAAGGTTCTAATTCAAGGAGCTAGTGAAGTGGAGCATCATCCTAACATCCCTCCAACCGATGATGATGCTACTCAAGGAGCTTTTAAATCCATTTAAAGGAAGAAATCTAGGTGAAAAGCTAAGTACAAAGCTAATAAATCCTCTAAAAACTAACGACATTGTTTGTATTTAATATTAGCGGTCTTAATGATCCCGAAAAACAACAAATGATAGCTAATTATATCAAGGCAATATAACCAAACTTATTTGTTCTTTCGAAAACAAAATTGTTAAGATAAAAATGTTTAAGTTTGTGGCTATTCAAGGCTTATCGGAAGTTCATTACTAACCATGATAGGTGCTATAAAGTAAGGTTTATCATAGCATATAATATAGATAAAGTTTTGGTGTTGAATTACCAATTCACTAACTAATATGTTCATATTTTAACTGAAATTA
The DNA here is from genome assembly GCA_026874005.2 of Erythroxylum coriaceum. Taxonomy (NCBI): domain Eukaryota; kingdom Viridiplantae; phylum Streptophyta; class Magnoliopsida; order Malpighiales; family Erythroxylaceae; genus Erythroxylum; species Erythroxylum coriaceum. Next base: position 525,804 of record JANQAP020000205.1, on the reverse strand, counting down.
AAGATATGGGAAAGGCCTAGTTCAATTTTGTGCATGCATCCAATTTTGCATTCTAAAAAGCTACATTGTGAAATGATTTGGTACAATACAAGAATATAGTGTATGATCCTTGGCTCATCATTGGTGATCTTAATTTTATATTGCTGGCTTTAGAATTTGAAGGTGAAAGATGCTAAGGGAAACCTTGCAGGGAATTTAGAACTTGTCCTCAAAATCTAGAAGTCACTGATCTTAGATATAATGGAAGATTATTTACATCGTTTAACAATCAAGAAGGTTAATGGTTATTAAAGAAAAAATTAAACAGGACTTTAGTCAACTTATTGAATCTCTAAAAATTCAATTCAGTTATAGCTCATTTCAATAATAATCTTTGCTCAGACATTCCCCTATAGGGATTCATGATGGGTTCCTAAGGGTAGTGGTATGGATGGGTTCCTAATCTTCCCCATTTAGATTCTTTAAGTACCTAAGTGGCATGGACGGGTTCTAAGAAATTGTATCTAAGGGACTAGAGTAACGGGTGAATGGATGTGCCTCTTACCAATTCCATAAGAAGTTGATAGAAATAAAATAAGATCTCAAATCATTTCAAAAAAGCAAGCACAGGGACATTCTTGAGGATATAGAGCAAGCTAAAGAAGCACTGATACAATGCTAAGATAAACTCTATGATTCTTTATATAATGGCCCTCTCAAGATCAAGAAAAAAACAAGCATTGGCTAATTACATGATTGCTCTAGAAGCACATTCTTCCATTCTTATGCAAAAATCAAAGGTATTGTAGTTGAAGGATGGAGACTTCAATTCCAAGTTCTTTTATAGATCACTGCTTTCTAGGAATAATCGCAAAAAAAAATCCAAGCTACTCATTATTAAGGGTAGAATTATCACTGAATAAAAAGAGCTCAAAATATATGCTAGAAATTACTATACTAAAGTAGTGGGAACTCCAAGGGCTGGTAATCCTTCTTACCTACTTCATGGTCTATCCATTCCTAAGGTAATCTCCCTTGAACAGTTTGAATTTCTTATTAAAAGTTTCACTAATGATAATATAAGGGTAGTGGTATTCTCTCTTAGTCCTAATAAGCCTTAGGACATGATGGGTTCAATGGATTCTTTTGTCAACAAAATTGAAGCTCCATTAAATTCCATATATGCAAAGCTATTTATGAGTTCTTTGATAATGCCAAGATGTTGAAGGTATGCAATTACACTCATTTATGTATAGTTACAACTCATAATCCAAACTCTTTGAGGAAATTTTGATCAATTTCTTGTTACTTTTATTGATGATTTATTATTATTCTATAAAGTTGACAAAGCCTTAGTGGTTAACTTAATGAGATGTGCCTGTTCTGGGCTTTATATTAACAGGGACAAGACCTACATTATCACTTCAATAGATGCCTTGAACTCAACCTAGTTTTTATCATCCAACTTAGGTCTATCACTCAAATATCCACCATTTACCTACCTAGGCATTCCTATATCCTTAAGGAAGCTCTCTTACTCAGATTGTCAAGGATTATTCGTAGATTTCTAAGTGCTTATCCTTTGTTGACAGGTTACAATTAATTTCTTCAGTGCTTAGTAACTTATCCATATATTGGTACTCTCATATTGCATTTCCTATAAAGCTTTGTAAGGAAATTACCAAACTTCTTAGGAGTTTTCTTTGGACTAGCAATAAATCTTCCAAACTTATGATAAAGTAAGTTGTAATGACCTTTTTACACCCAAAAGGGAAGGGGGTTTAGGAGTTAAAACTACAAATTTGGTAAACTAGGTTATACTAATCAAAAAGCTCTAAAAAGTAATAAATGATAAGGAATCCATTTAGTTGAAATGGCTTCACGAGCACTATCTAAGAGGATCTAGCTTATGGATAATTAAACTAAGAACAACACATCATGGTTGTAAATTCAAATGTTAAAGCTAAAGGACCTTATCCACCCACTTATCAAATACAAGGTAGGGAATAAAAGAGATACATGGCTATGGTATGACAATTAGAGTACAGTTGGCCTCTTTATCTTCTCTTAAACTTTGCTAGGCTTAAAGTTTTCTTCCTTGTAAATGTAAAGGTTATTATTTTAATTACAATTGGAAGATGAAATTATGACAATAGAGGTGAGCAATTCTTTTAAAATTGCTTCCCTAAATTCCTGTAGACCTAAAAATGGAGGATAAGGTAATCTAGCATAAGCATCATTCTAGCGTTTTTATAAACAAATCTTGCATGGATATGATTAGGAATCAACAAATGATTGCGAACTGGTATTCTCTCATGTGGTACAAGCTTCTTATCCTAAGATTCTCATTTACTTTATGGCTTGTAATTAAAGAAAGGATCATTACCTTTGATAGAATAAGGGACACCAATAATATGAATTGCATATTGTGTTTAACAGATTAAGAAACCAATGCACATCTTATGTTTAATTTCCTTTATTCATATAAGGTTTAGAGGGATGATATAGGACATTATAACCTAGATCCACAAATCAATGGCTTGTTAGGATTGATCTAATGGCTATGTTCCTTCCACGAGTCATAAAGATGAGAGGTTGTTATATAGCTTGGTTCTTAGTAGCATAGTTGATGGTGTTTGGTGGGAAAGAAACCAAAGCGTCTTTGAGGGCAAGTTCAACTTTTCAAATCATGTAAATGAATGCAACATTAAATGTATCAAGGAGTTGTTTATGGCTAAAGGAAAAGTCTTGTCACTTTCTCCATTTTTAAAATTAAATTCCCTCTAATGACTCCTATTAAGTTGCCATAATCCTAACATGTTACACATGTAGTGCCTTAATAAGCTTTAATAGTCTTGAATTGTACTTAATTTTCTTTTTTGTATATTCCATGTAAACTTTAGTTAGTTATAAATGTAATTTATTTACTTTTCAAAAAAATATTTTTATCATTAAGACCATAAATTAAGTCAATTTCACTTTAAGTGTTAATCTAGAATATAGAACATTCTTATTAATTATTTTATAGTGGTAAATCTCCTATTGATTAGTTAACTAACCATATATAGTTCATGTTATATTATTGGCTACCAAAGTTATGATAGGCCTTAAGAAGAGCCAAATATAATAGTTCCTATACGAGATACTTTGATGATGATAAATAAAAAAGATCACTTATAAATCCTCACTATAAAATATTCCATAAACATATAAGTAATGCTCTATATAAAATTAATATGAAAATTTAGTTTAGTGAATTTTCCTCAAACAGTGTTTTAAATTTCTCCACATTTTAATATGTAATTTTTACTAAGGATAATACATTACAAAGTTCTAACTCCTCTAAGATTTTCTTTTATTTTCCAACCTTTTAAAAATTTTAATTAAGTATCTAAAATTTTGAAAATTAAAAAAATTCAAAAGGTTATCTTTGTTAATATTTTATTGATATGGATAATGGAGTAATATAAAGATTGATATTTTAAAGTATATATGACATCTTCCTTCTCATATGATTTTTTAGCATCAAACAAATGATTAATTTTTTAATACATAACCACCAATTTGTTTGTTATAGGAGGCTTAAAAACTATGTTAACAAAGACAAAGAGGCATATAGCCCTCCAAATGTTAGTTTTTACATTGTTTGTTAAGCCACATCAATAAAATATTAACAAAGATAACCTTTTAATTTGAGTTTTCTTTTTTAAAAGTCCAGACATTTAATTAAAAATTTTAAAAGATTAGACACTAAAGTTAAAAGTCTCAAAAGGTTTGACACTTTTAAATCACTAACCCTTTTTACTTCTTCCTCCGTAAAAAAGAAACATAGAATGTGCTAATAATAAACTTATAGATATATTTTTAATAGTATGAATAGATTGATAAATATCATTAATATCAAAACAATATATTATATTTCATTTATCTTTAACCTAACCCTTGTTCTAATCTATTTTTTCATTTATAATCTAAACTTTGATTTTTTTTGAAAATTAAAAGAAATATTTATTAAACTATAACAAAAGTTAATCCTTGATCCTATACAAGGATCATAAATTTATAAACTAAAGAGCCCACTCTTTGAATATACAAAAGATACAAAATTTATATCATATTAACCACATTTCTCTAATATCTTGGCTAATAGAGCATTGCTTCCCATTGGCCATGATAACCTCTTTCATCGTGTTGACTGTTTGCTCAGGAAGTTCATACTTATGTTGTTCCTCATTTATGTAAAGTCTCTTGTTCCTCTCTCCATATGCTATAAATTGCCATCTCAAATAAAGTCTAGATGAGTATACAATTCCTCTGGCCCGTTCTAGTGCATCTAATGATAGTGTTCAATGTCTCTTGCCATCCAAAGTTGAAGCTAGGGAGTTGTATCATATTCAAGATCTCGCTTCACACCGATTTTCTATAATTACACTCAAAGAACAAATGTTTTCTGCTTTCATTCACTAGTTTACATAGTACACATAACGGATCATACCTCCCAAACCATTTGTCTTTGGTTCTCAATCTGTTCTTTATACTAACCATGTAAAAATTGCACCTTTAGGGCCTAAAATTTGCTTCAAGACTGTTTCTGCCTAGGAGACTACTTACATATGCTTTATCAGTAAGTAGTGCCCAGATTTATTATTGAACCGCCTACTAGCATGTAATGTCCATACCATTTTATCCTCTCTACTTTTAGCAGGTATTCTTAGTAGATAATCAGCTAGGAGTTGTAAATTCCTAAACCTTCCAACGCATTCTCTATTCTGTATTAACAAAGTCACCTTTAGCATCCTTAGGAATTCTATTCCTAATCAAAGCTAGTTTAGCTCTTTGTATAAAAGGACTAAAGTCAATCAAATTAAACTTTGATTTTGTGTCCTATATAAATTCTTATACCAATTTTCATTTTACTAATAGTTTCATCTTAAAAGGTAAACAATTTAAACCAATTTTCCTTCCTTTTTCCAATACCTTCAAATGATGGTATTCAAATAATTTTACAATTTTACAATTTTTATGACTATGATACATATTTTTTTATAAAGCCTAGATAAACTTTTATGCATTTAACGTTTGATATATTTGGCCTAAATAGTGTTGATGTTATAAAGATCTTATTTGACTTGAAAACGTCTCACATTAGAGTCTCTAACACTATAATTATATTAAACATTAAATTTATATTAAACTAATTTTTTTGTGAAAGTTCTTTAAAATTGTTTTTATATAGGTATAGGAAGGACATTGTAGACTTGTGATGAAAAAATGTGAAGTTTTAAATTAAATATGAATTTATAATTCTTTTCATTCATTTTCAATATCGATATGATTATTAAATCTATAATAATGAAAATTTTATATTCTAATTTCTTGATATTGTTGTTGATTTTGATTCTAAAACTGCTAATAATATTAACTTAGTTTTATTGTGGGTTTTCTAATGGCTAGTGTGAGAAGCTCCCTCCTCTCACTAACAAGGTTTCCCTACTTTCTCCCTTAAACCTCTTTAAACCTAGCTCTCTTTGTTACTGTAATTTTCTTCTCCTTAATTGTAGCTTAATTCCTTTGCTTTTACTACTCTGGAGCTATCTCACTGCTAGGACTTCGCATTTATACCACCTTCACCTATAAGTTATTTTTTACCTCTTTACTCAAAGTTGGCTCAAAGCTTCTCTTTGAGCCTCTTTTTTTCAACTATTCATCCATCAGCAAAATCTTAACTTCAGTAGGTGTCACAAAACATGGATAACTTTTTTCCCCTCATCAACATATTTACTGCCAATAAAGACTTAGTTGCAAACCCTACTCCCTCTTTACACCATCTACTAACATTCCAACTAGAGAATACTTATCCAAAGCTAAACATTCTTGGCTAAAAGTTATGGTTGATTATGAGCCAGCGATTAAGCTATATTACTTATCACCGATGAAAACAAACGACCATCCAACAGTCATATAAACCTTGGAACTCCTTAAAGAAGGCATTACACGTTAGGGAGCTATACTTATTGCATACTTCTTTGACAAAAGAATATTATACACCGCTATAAAATCTTGGGCCTTTGCTAACTGGAGGCAATATGGGTTTACTGAAGTGTTGGTAAATAAAGAAAATGTCTTTCTATTTAGATTTTCTAGCAAAGTTGAAGCAATGAACATGGTTAAGGCAGGGCTTTGGCATGTTATGAATAAGCCTCTTTTACCCCAGATGTGGAAACTTGGAATTTTAGTTAAGGACATTAAATCCATAAGCATACCTATTTGGATGCTTGTGTGTGGTGTACCATTGGAATATTTGAATATCAAAGGTTTAAGCTACATTGCAAGTTATATAAGTAGGCCTTTATGTTTGGATCAAGCAATGAAAAATTAAAAGAATCAATTATGCTAAAATATGTGAACTAATAGAAGCATTAAAAGATATTCCTAATGAGATACCAATTATGAGATTAAATGATGAAATGCAATACTAGGAAGACATTGCAAAAATAACTTATGCATGGAACTAAAGGTTTAATCTAACAAACTGTGGAAACTAGTAAGAAGCATGTTTAAAACTAGAGAATATCACGAGTTAACTAATTATGCTGGAACTCAGACCATTGACAATTAGATAATAAAGAGGTAGGAGAAGGAGGTCAAACTTAAGTGACTAAAAAATAAATAGTAGTGATGGAGACCAAGCAGATAAGCAAATGCAGAAGTTAGATGAATTATAGAGTAATAATCAGATTATGCAAGACAGAAATGAAGAGAATGAAGATGAAGGACAACAAATAATCAAAATGATAGATGCATAAGAAATCTTGGTCGAAGACTCAAGACCAAAAGGTAAACAAGGAGATTTCTACACTCTAGGTAGAAGGAAATCAAGTAGGAAGAAGAAATCAAAATAACATATCTACTATCACTTGGAATCGTAGGGGCTTGAATTCCCCTCCTAATCATCTAATTATAAGGAAAGTTTTCATAAATAATAAGCCTTTATCATTTGGAATTTTAGAGTTTATACTTAGAAAGGATAATTGTAATATCCTTAGTCAACTACTTAATAGTTAAAAGATGGCTAATAACTACAATTGTCACTACAATGTTAGAATCTTTTTTCTCTATGATATAAGCAAAGTTGAAATTCTGAATACTCATACTTATGATCAACTGATATGTATAGAAGTCAAACTTAAGCAAGAGTCCTCTATTCTCATTGTCTCTATAGTTTATGGTCATAATCATGCATTTCTAAGGAAGGATTTATAGATCTGGCTAGGCAACTAGTTACAACCATACAAGAACTATTTCTGATCCTTAGTGATTCAAATACAATGCTAAATCCAATAAGGTTGAGGGAAATAGTTGTATAAGGAATTATTATAAAGATATAAAGTAATGTGTGTGAGAGATTAGAGGATCTTCATATTGGTGGAAATTACTATAGTTAAAGTAACAGACAAAAAGGATCCTAGTTTTTAAAGAAAAAGCTTGATAGAAGTCTGGCTAACTTACATTGGTTCAACAAATTTATAGATTTCTCATTAACCCTGGAAAATCAAGCTCATACCATTCTCCTATCATAGTTAAAATAAATATTGAAAGCAAAGTGAAAAAAGGTCCTTTTAGATTCAATAACTATCTTTATGAGCTTAGGAGGCTTCAAAAAGGCAATATTGAGGGGAAAAAGTAGTTGTGTGGTTGGCCCAAACCAATATAGATTCATCATAATGATTTATGGCATTAAAAGGGAGCTTAAATGCTTAAATAGAGACTTTATAGGCAATGAACATTTGGCAATGAAGAAAGCAAAGGTACAAGCTAATTTATATTGTAATCTTACTAACCTTATACTTCAAAATCTTGAAAAGCTAGCCCTTCTTAACTAATCTTTGGCCCTAAAGGTGGAATACTTAATATTAAGCAAATGTTCAGAGAATAATGGATACTGGAAGGAGACAAAAGCACATCCTTTTTACAAAGAAAAGTCGATGCTAAAAAATCTAAAAATAGGATTGTCTCTATTTTTAAAGGAGATTCCCTAACCACAACTCAATAAGATCTACTGAATGAGGTAAATCCTACTTCTTAAGCACTTCAGGAACTTCATATGATGCCATATCCTCTTAACAGATTATTAAAGAGATTATTTATGATTAACTAACCATGAATAAGAAGGAGTCTTTATCTAAGCCTACAACTATTATGGAGATTGAAAATATTCTAAAAGTCTTAAGCCCTCATAAGGCACCAAGGCTTAATGGCATGAATATTCTATTCTTTAATATGCATTAGTGGATGATTGGAGATGTTACAACAACATCCATTGAGGAATATTTTAGAGAAAGGAAGCTCCTAAAAGAAATCAACAAAACCTTTTATAAGCTTAATTCCTAAAGAAGACCAATAGGAGTCCTTCCTAGACTACATGCTATTCATTATTGCAATTCTATATACAAAATAACCTTGAGGATTCTAGCAAAAAGGTTGAAGGAAATCATATCTGCATATATAGGTTTTTAACAGGGTACTTACATCCTTGGAAGGACTCTGGTGATAATGTTCTATTAATGATAGAACTATTTAAAAACTACAAAAGGAAAAGAAGCGGTAGAAACAATGCTTTAAAGTTTGATTTTAAAAAGGCCTATGATACTATGAATTGGAACTTTATGTTTAATTTTTGAAGGCTAATAGCTTTCCCATTACCTTTGTATAATGGATGAAGTAGTGCATTACGAGGGTTTTCTATAATATATTAGTCAATAATGAACTTACAAGGATTATTGAAGGAAGGAAGGGCTTAAAGCAAGGAGATCTAATATCCCATTTTTATTCTCTATGGGAATGGAGGTTCTAAATAAACATCTAGTTATAGTGGTTGAGAGGAGTAAGAATTACAAGTTCCATTCCAAATGTAAGAAAAATCACATTCTAATTTTGAATTATACAGATGACTTGTTCTTTTTCTCTATGGAAAATCAAGTCTTTATTAGCTCCTTAATGACTAGCCTCATAATATTTTCTAAACTCTCAAGATTACAGATCAATAAGGAGATGGGTGGTCTATATTTATCAGCTAATGCCTCACAAGATTCAAACTAGTTCTCTGTTATGATTGGTTTTAAAACCTTAAATCTGCCTCTTATATATCTTGATATTCTTATTTCTTCCACTAGTTTATCATATACTATTAACTAGGCCTCTACTAGGGAGAATTGAATAAAGAATAAATTCATGGAGTGCTAGTTCACTATCATTTACAGCAAGGTTATAGGTAATCACTTCAATTTTAAATTATATTGGACCTCATATCTTATTATGCCAAGTTTGATTATGAAATTATGTTTTCAAACTCCTAAGAAGATTCTCGTATAAAAGTGGAAATGAGAAAATCTATAAAGCTAAAGTTAAATGGAGCGATGTCTACTCCCCAAAAGGCCAAGGAGGTCTAAGGATAATTCCCATAAAAGTGATGAACCTAACCTTGTTATCTAAAAGAACATGGAGATTGACTATGGACATGACCTCACTATAGACCAACTAGATATATTTGCATATTATTAAAGGAAAAAATGTATGGAGCATGGTCAACCTTTAAAACATCTTATATACTACTCAATGTATTTTTAACCTGAGAAGGAGCATAAAAAATATATCTTCTATAAGAATGGTGATGGTAAGAAAATAATCTTTTGGCATGACAATTGATCTTAAAATGGTCTAATGGAACATACTTCTGACAAGTGTTACAGCTAATATAGCTTTACTTTCTAGCTTAATAACAGATGCTAGCCTATTGGATAATCTAATAAACATATCTTCGACAACAAGTAAACAGGATGGATAGCATGGACTCACATTGAAAATGACATGTTCACCATAGGGTATTGCTATCAGAGATATAACTAGATGTTATATAGCACAAGCTGGTGTGGATAAAACAAATGCAACCAAGAAATGTTATATATATGTGGTTGGCCACCAAAATTAAGATACCAACTATTAAAAGAATTCATAAATATACACAAATACTTAACAAATGCTATATTGACAAAACTGATCAACAATCAATCGATCACCTCCTTTTTAAATGCCCCTTTTTAAATAGTGCACTGATAGAAATAACTTGAAGGTGTGGAATTTCTAATGCCCCTAATGCTTGGATAGACCTAATTAAATAGAGCAACATATATCGCCACAAATCAAATGAATAGAAATAGATGTATAGAATCACCTTAGCTTACCTTATGACTGTCATATGAGATGAGAGAAATGGTAGAATATTCAACAACCAAGAAACGGATTGTTGTACTCTCATCAATAATTTATCTAGGGAAGTGAAGTTTCATTTGTATATGCACAAACAAAAGATACCCATCAGTAATCAAGCATTCGAGAGATGGGGTGACTAATGACACAACTTTCACCATCTATCAATCTCAAGACAATAGAAGCTTCTAGAAATTAATTTTAGTCTGACTACTTTGGATTAATTTACTTTAAAGCCTAGTAGATTGAGATTTCATCCTTGTATGGTTTGTCTAGTCTTATTTGCAATAACCCACGTTATCATTTTATGATTTCGTTTCTCATCAATGAAATACAAATTTTATTTTTTCAAAAAAATATTAACTTACTTATAACAAAAAGAGCTTTCATATAAAGAGGATAAGTTTTTAAGGAAGAAGTAAAGTTCATATAAAAATAATCAAACCAATGCACAACATCAACAAGATAACTAATACGAAAATGATAAGACAAGATATTTGTTGCAAATGTTGTTTTTCATATTTAAAATTCTCATAATGTATAAATATAGAATTCCATCAAACAATAATTGTTAGTCTTAGAATCATCCACATGTTTTGTGATTAATATTAACATGAAATGTGAAATATTATTTCAAATTAAGCATTATGTATGTCAAATATTTTACAAAATATATGGATATTTAACTGTTTTTATATATTTTCTTGAACTTTGATAAGATTTACTCAAATTTGTATATAACTTGTCTTATATGTTAAAATATTTTGTTATTTTATTTTTAGTTAATACTAAATTCTTTAAAAAATTTAGGAGTCCAATAAATTACTAAAAAATATTTTTTTTTATTAAGAGATAATTGGTTAATTGAGTACAATTTCTCTAACTGATTAATAATTTAACAACATACAATTAATTGACTAGTTGATTATTTAAAGTTTGATTAATTGAATTTTGATTAAATTATGTACATAAAAACTAAAAGAGCCTCAAACATGTCCCCGGTTTCTTTTTCTTTTTAAATATCTTTCTTTAAATTTAAGAACTTTACAAGTTATCTAATCAATCTTCCTTTCTCAACTTTTTATTTTCCTTTGTTACTCATATTTTCGTAATTCTTCACAGTTGTCATAGGTTTCTCACTTTTTCTATTGGCCTTTACATCAAGTTCTTGAATGCCTAATCTATTTCAGTTCTTGGCAACGATTCGTTGCTTAGTTATCTTATTTAACTATTTTTAATACCAAAAGAGTTCGTGCAAATAGAATGAATAAAAAAATGCAAATATTTAAGAAATCAATAAGAATTTCTTGAGATACTTTTATTCTTTTTAGCTTAATTTTAAATTTTATTTCTAATCATTATAATACATTAGTTTTTTTCTTTTTGACTTGTTGGTAACAATGATACTGATATTATCAAAACAAACAAAAGTATACACACTAATGCCAGCGAAATAATGAAGCCACCTATTAGTTAGGTTCTTCGTTCCCTTCGCTTCAATAAATCTAGTTACATAAATTTTGAAAGACCCAAGAGGGTTGTGGTGGAGTGGTAGGGGCTCTTCAATCTTTAACCAAGATCTTAAATTCGAGTCTTAAGAATGGAGTCACTTTAAAACTTGTGAGGGAGAGCTTTATTGCCCAAAAAGGGTACTGCCTGACTTGAATCTAGATTAGTTAGTTGCCCATGTGACGCCGGATACCAAGTAGTCTTCACCCAACAAAAAATGAAAGAAAACACTATCACACTTTCTTTTTTACCATGATAGTCTGAAAGTCTACATCTAACACAATTTAATCTCTTCAATAATGTTATGATTACATCTAAATCTTTTCTTAGAATAAACATAATTTAATTTAATTTAATCTCTTCAATAATGTTATTATTACATCTAAATCTTTTCTTAGAATAAACATAACTTTGTTGTTGCAAGATGAAATAAATCACAGCACATAAGCTAGTAGTCAAAATATACTTGATAGCTCTTAATTTCTTGCATTTATCAATCCATTGAAAGTAACTTCGAAATGTTGAGTGATTGGAGTGCCAACCAATCCATCTCTTAAAAGCCTACGTTAGTTTATGTTGCCTCAATTGAGGTGAGAATGTAGTCAGTAGAACTTGCATCTATAATGGCATGATTAATTATTTGAAGATCATTTATTTTGTCTAGATTATATTACATGCCAATATTCGATCGGTACGTATTAAATCTAAAACTCAAATATTCAAGAAATTATCAGTACAACAGTAGGGTCATTCAAACCACAGAGCGTCCTTTTCCTGTTAATATGGACACTGTCAGAAATAGGTTGGTATTTAACCAACCCGTTGCCGCTAGTAATGGTAGTATGGTACAAAGGGATAAAATTTTGCAAAAGAGATCCAAAATTCAGCTGAAGTTGAACTCCTTCCTTGATAAACTCAAACCATCGGCAAGCGGCAAGCTTATCCTGTCTGCTCTTGTTCTAAATGAAAATAGTACATTTCGACCAAACGGCTAAGAATAATAGAGAGCTTCATTAATGCAGAGCTCATCAGAACTCAGAAGGGTAGCTGACGGGTCACTTTCCACTCCATTAACAGCTCCAACGTACCCATACTCCATCATTAATTATTAATAGTTTATTTCATGTAGCAGAAAAGGAAGGGAACAATACACTGCCAAAGATCAAACTCTAATAAATGTAAATATATGAGATGAGCAGAAAAGAATAAATATTATACATTTTTCTATGTGGCAAATAAACGTCATGATAATTACATTTATTTCAGTATACTTCCTTACTTTGCATGGCTTTTATTTAATTAGTGCATAATTCCAAAAGATGCCCACCAATTTGCCCTGCCAATCAACCACCAAATGTTTTTTTTTGGGAAGTTAAAATAAAATTGTATTAACTATGGTGAAAACTATACACACATTACAACGAGAGCTATGGAACAGCAGTCCAAAAGATCCTATTTACAAGCACAAAATGCTACCACCAAATGTTAAATGTAATGATTATGACTATTTAACTTATTAGGCACCATCACAATTAATACTTCTTCTTTTTTCCTTTTCTTTTACTTTTGCAGCCCAATCTTTTAAGTACTGCCGGCTAGTGCTGGACTATCTCTACAATAATGAAGTTGCTAAAGTTTCTTCCTTTTTTTTTTCATAAAGTTGTTATTTAACATTATTTCGTGCGTTTTTTCCAATTCATTCATTAGATTACAGCTTTGATTACTGAAATATGTTTTATTGTACAGCAATCTTATCCAAAAGGTAATTATTTGGGATGAAAAGCAATCTAGTAGAATGCACTGATAGAAGGTACTGTTGGTTTATGCCCTACAGCCAATCACTTTGGTTGTAGTTTGGTGACAAATTATTTAAAGGCATTATTTATCTTGTACATGTTTAGATGTATATGATAAAGTCCATGGAATAATTGTAC
>JANQAP020000205.1:490677-505351 GCA_026874005.2 Erythroxylum coriaceum | reverse complement strand
ACATCTTGTAGAAATACCAATACATATTTCATTCTATATTTTTCAATTACGAGAAATAATTAGGCATTCCATTACCCTAGTTAATGAATTCGATATGAATTCGATCTCTATGACTATGGATATAGGAAATAAGACAAAAAAAGACAAAGTGAATGTATAATAAATATTATTTCATTCAGATTAAGTGAGCAGTTGAAATCCCCTACCACTAGCCATGGAGAATGGATTCTGAGCTGGAGATTCTGTAGATCCATCCACAATTTATCTCTTTGAAAGTTAAAGTTGGAAGCATATACTAGGAAATAACCCAATTAATAAATATTTTATTCTTTAATTGATTTAATTAGAGGGCTAGTTCATGTAGTCTTAATTAATATCTAAAATGTTTTAATATAAATGTTAAATTAATATTGGAATACTATAAAATTCAATAGTTATGTGTTTATATGGAAAAGCTCTTGGCTTAACCATGTTTTACTTTCCTTTTCCAAAACTTCTTTTTATCTCTTTCTCCATTTAAATATACTATTCATCCCACTTTCTCTTTATTTTTCTTGGATATATATTTAGGTTATGCCAATGATCATGTTAGAGTGATGGATGTAACCTATGATTAACTTTTATTTTCCATTATTCTAAGTTTTCTTTTATTTGTACAATTTTATGTTTATATAGTATGATAATTATTTTATAATTTTTATATTTGTATTAAATTTTGATTTTATTATCATGCTTAAAAAAATTTAAATACCATTCTTCTCACTATTTAAAATGTTTTAACAAAATTCTCCCTTCATTATTATTTTTGTAATGTTATTTGTGATAGTTTATAAGTTCTTTAAGATGACATATTTTATTCTTTTATCCTAAATTTAATGATGTACCAATGTCATTAAGTTATTCCTTAGGAAAGTAGTACAATTACGTGGAGTTCCTAGGAGTATAGTGAGTGAATGAGATATTAAGTTCCTTAATTATTTTCAAAAAATCTTGTAGGGTAAGTTAGGAAGAAAGTTACTACTCTTTACTAATAATTATCCTTGAATCAATGATGAAATTGAAGTAATAAATAAGATTTTAACCACATTATTTCGTGCTACTATTCAAATTATCTTTAGGAATTGAAAAGATCGCTTACTATTTGTTGAGTTTGCATATATTATGACTTTGCATTTATATACTTAATATTTACTATTGAGGTCCTTTGGATTTATTACTTTTACCCCTTGATGAAAGAGTTAGTTTGGATGAAAAGAAGAAAATTTAGATGGAAAAACAACTTCATAAAAGTGTAAAGCATCAAATAGAGAGGAAGAATGAGTAATATACAACCCAAGCTAACAAAGTAAGAAGAAGTGTTATCTTTAAGTTTGGGTACATAAAAGGAATGAAAGATTTTTATTACAAAGGTAGTACAAGTTATAACTAAGAGGTGATGGATTATTTTAAATCATTGAGAGGGTCAATGTATTGCTTACAAACTAAAGCTTGTTGATGAGGATAATGTTAATGTTATTTTTAATATTTGTAATGTTTCTCCTTTTGATATAAATGAGAGCTTGAGGTCAAATCCTAATGAGAAAAGGGGGAATGATGTGAGTGCAACTAGTTAATCAAACCAATTATAAAAGGTAGAAGTAAGAAGCTTAACAAGACTTTGAATGAGCTTATTCATGATATATATGCAAATTAAGCTTCAAGGAATATGTTAAAGAATATATTGGGAAGCTTATTAGACTTGAAAGAAGACTAAGCACTAGTTAAACATTGTCTAAGCTAAGGTTGGATAAAATTAAGATGCATAAGCCTATTAAGGCTAATTTTATGGATCACTAGTTATTTATTGTTTTAGCATTTGTTTAATTTTATTTATGATATAATTTTTTCAGTTATTAAGTCCAAAATATGTTTCACATACATTAGTAATTGTTTATTGGTTTCTTAGTTAGATTAGAACTTATTTTATGGTTAATTTCTAATAAGATTAGGAAAAATCCTAAAAGGTGATGCTTTCATCCTAAAAGGTGATGCTTTCCTTATAATATTAGGGATTTTAATTGAAATAGAATTCCTAGAGTCCTAATTAAAGTATTCTACAAAATTCCTAGTTAAAGTAGAATTAGTAGTTAGTTTATAATTGAATAAGGACTATTACAGTTCCGATTTAAGTAATGTTAGTGCTTGTTTTTTTATTTAAGTAAGCATTTTCATTACACTTCTAATTAGGATTTTTATCACATTTTCTAGGTTTACAATATATAAATGGTAGGTTTCATATCAATAAAGATAAATTTTATCTATAAAAAATTGACCATCATTAGTGCTTTATCCTTTGTTTTCCATTGAACATTAGAACTTTAAATAATTCCTTATTTGTGGATATTCTTAACCTCTTATGAACTTGATTCATGATTTTTCATAATTAATAGGTCAGTTTCTTAAAAACTTTATTTAGCTTTCTTTAAGATTTCATTCTTATGTATGAGTTCTTTAGGTTTTATTTCTAGGCAGAGATACATCACATTATTTAGATGCTTTAAAAAGTCAAAGGAGGGAAAATTCATAATAAAATTATGAAGAGTATTTTCTTCTTCCTCATTTAGGATTTATAGGTTCTTATTGTTTAATTCATCTATTTTACATTGGTATGACAATCATGTATTAGGATTTTGTTCTCTATTTGTTTTAATAGGTGTTAAGGCTGAGATTTTATCCATTTAGTATTTATTATGTTTACAATATGTTTTTTATAGTTTGTTATCCTAATAATGTTTTGTGCTTGATTAATGTTACCTTTTCTTTTTATTTTTAAAAGATGTTAGATTCCTAACATTTTCATGACTATGGTCACAAAACAGAAGGATGTTTGACATATGATAATGCCACATAAGCAATAAAGGATACACTTTTTAAGAAATCCATTTACCCAAGATAAGAACTAACCCATGCTGAAATCTTTAGTAATATCCTCTTTCTTGGATAACTTCATTAACAAAATTCAAGATATTTCCTTAAGCATCAACAACTTTGTTGGAGCCAACTACAATAATGAAATCTAATTTTCTTATTGTGAAGAAAACATGCTATTCATCTTGAAGTTGAGGAATGACATAGTGCCTTATTTGTAGAGCATCCCTTAATAAACATTTTTAGTGTTAGAAAATGCTTGAAAAAGACTCATACTTGCACTAACTCTTAGGAAGCTAGGCACAAGTCCAAAAGCACTACCTAATGTTCCCTAACATTCTAATATTCCCCATGTATCTACATTTTAGCATTTATTTGATTTCATATCTCATATAAGATTGCTTTTATTTTACTTGTATGAATGTGTAAATGCACTTATTTGCATTAGAACGGTGAATATATATAACCAAAATGAAAACCAAAGGAGATATACTGAAGTAAACACTAGTAAAGGAATATGTGGTTAGTTGATGTCTTATAGGAGGTATCAATATCTAGTACAAATGGTGTCTTCCTTTTCATAGTTAGGTCAACTTGATTTGTTATCTAATTGTGGTCATCAATCATCTCTCAATCCATGTTTTTGTTAAATGACTATTCCTTAACCAACCTTTGTTTACTTGGTTCTTTAAGTTAACAAATTGATAGAAACCCTTCAAAAAATAAGAATTTATTTTAAAATTTTTGAAAGATACAAGTGTCTTTAATAAAATATTTAAAGAAAAGGAGAATTTGATAGATTTAATGAAACAATTGGAGAAGCTATTGTTTTTTAGCTTTAAATAAAAGTGTGAAGGATTTTACTTAGTCATTGGATGATGGTCATCAAAGTGTCTAATGCTACTAATGAAAAGAGTTATTACTAAAACAAGACAATGAACTTGAAAGTAAAAATGTATTAGTAGGCTAAAATTTTTAAAGTAGTTGAAAATGCATTACATAAGATTGGCTCAATTGTTTCACAAAATTTATGGTCAATTTGGATATAATTTATTGATTCATTGGTCCCATCCTCTTCAATCGATAGTCTTTTAATCACAAGTTATCTAATACTTGCACAACTCCAACATGGAAAATGTTATTAGAAAAACATCTTTTTAAAGCCCTTGAACTTTAATGTTTAGAATACTTAATATATTGAAGTTTTATTTTCACCCTACAAACCCTTCAATTTTAAGATTTCACATCCTCACCCTTTATAATGAACTATATTATACATATGTTCTCACCATTACAAGAAAATGTTTATTAAAATGAAAGGGGCAATAAAGGAACTTTGCACATAAGGATAGCTAGTTAGCTACAAATTGCTATGAGGAAAACTTGTTTAAGCTTTCATCCAAGCAACATTCAACTCAACATTATACTATTCAAGTTCTTAATACCAACATAAATCTTATCTGAGAAACTATTTCCACTCACATCCAACATATTCAAGTTACCAAACCCAATAAGCTCATATGTGAAACTTCCTAGCAGGCTATTGCTCTACAAACTCAAGCTTTCAAGATGGGGTTAGAATTTGGAAAATTTCTAGAAATGAACTCAAAAATTGATTATCCCCTAAAGATAACACTTTTTGCTTCTTATACCACCTAAAAATATAGGGAATTCACTTATAAAGAGAATCCCTTCAAAATTAAAAAAAAAACACCCAATAGGACACATTCCATAATCTCCACCGTAACCACACCAGGGAATGAATTATTGGCTATTTTCAACTCTTCTAACCTCTTTAAACTCTTGAACATTCATAATTATACTAAAAGATAAGTTCCCTAAAACATCCAATGTTGTCAAAGTAATAATCTTGTCAACTAACTAGGAAACCCACCTTGTATCTCATTATATTAATATCTAATACTTATAAGGCACCAAAACAAATCCCTAACTTTGGCCTAATAATATCTTCAAATAAATTGCAACCTAACTACATAATCCTTATAGAAAATAACTAAATCAACTCATTATGGAACATGGGAGAAGGAATTAATTTATATAACTTATATTTTTGAAGTAAAACGACTTCTACTTTTAAAAGCACTTTGATTATCATCAAAATAAGGCATCCTAAAGAGTTTACCATTTGCACTCAAATTCATATATCCAACTTATTATTATCTAGCTATGGGTGTTGTAAATTACATTTATAGTATATGTAACATCACACTAGTAATAGGGGCCAGAGGGGTAGAGAGGTTCTAATCATTTAAAGCCTTAAGTGGGTTTTGGAGATTTTTATAAAGGAGATTATAGGTTCAACTTCGTGAGACTATCATTGTCAGGGTGTAGGATAAAAGGAGATTGCAGATGGAGAGTAATGTAGTAAAGGAAGAGATTTTAAGAAGATAATTCAAGGGATATTTTTGTCCTCTCATGAAAGTAACAATCTTTTAAAAAATTAATTTAGTGAGTGTATAACATAATTAAACTTAATAATTTAGAGGTAAAAATTTTAAAGTTTAAAGTTTTGTATGGTGTAAATTGAAGTTTAAGGTGTTAAGTATTCTAAGCATTAAAGTTCAAAGGCCTTAAAGATTTTTCTATATGTTATAAGCATCTTAGACATTTTTAGTGGACTGATTCACTAAAATTGTCACTAATTTTCTAAATATTACTCTACGGGCCTCTCTTCTAAGTATATTCTTGATAAGAACTTACATTAAAAAAGTACATCATCTAACCTTCTTAATAAGGAATTTAGAATTCTAAAATGGATATCTTATATGCACTTAATTTTATATAGCTAGATATCATGGGGACTTCTTTAAGGTGTAATGGAATAGAACAAAATAGTTAATTCCTCGTGAGACAATCAAGTTAAGCCTACCAAAACTCAACTTAACCCTGTTTCGTGATCTTCGACTAATAAATCCTTTTATTTTAAAACATCTTGCTCATAGTTATATTTAAATGTTTCACTCACACTCATCACGCAAATCTTTTTGCAATTAACCAAAAAATAAAAAAAATTGATAGATAAGATAAAGCAAACTGAATTGTTGTTCTTTTACCTATCCTTGAACTACTGGTCGTAGATTAACAATAAGTTCTGTTAATCCCAGTTTTCCCTTAGGTCGTGTTTATTTAAGAGATGCTCATTAATTAAACCTAGCCATAAAACAACCTAGGATACGATCACTAGATTTAATTAGGTAGATACATTATGAATTAGGAAAACAGACCAATCTAAGGAACAACTACATACACTCCGGTCATTTAACCTAAGTTAAGTTATCCTTATGATTACAAACCATTAGTCGCTACAAATGAATATCAAATATAACAATTACGGATTATATTGAAATTATAGCTATAAGTTCATACACAAACAAACAAATGATAAAGAGAATATGATCATTCATACACAAAACCCAAATCCATACGCATAGGATAACCTAAACAATTCCTAAAGAGAGAAAGAGTAACAAAAATAACGGAAGAAAAGCTTAACCTGATCGTCGGTGTCAATGTCACCTTCGAAATGGTATCAGGATGCTAGCCCTCCATGGGTCTCCAAATGGATGGAGCTTTACCCCTTCTCCTCATCTTCTCCCAAAGCTTCACTCTTTTCCTAACCGAAAACACCGAAACATTCATGTCTCTACCGTCACAAAAATGATGCTTTTATATAAAAAACGTAGGATTTCCTGGGTGAGGTGGTAGTGTCTCACATGCGTGCATAGCCTCTCACAGTCGTGCATGACCTCTCACGGCCGTGCATTGGCCTCTCACAATAGTGCATGACTCTCACGATTGTGAGACACTTTGTCACAGTCGTGAGTCAATGCTCATATACTTTTATAAACCATTTTATAATAAACATAATAGACTTTTATATCTCCAAGCTTTCTCTTCATAGTCAGGTATTTTCTCTCACCATCAAACTTAGCAAAAGTTAGTTATATCGATCATTTTTATTCTCTCATCTAAATCACCCACCATCGAAGATTTCTACCAATAAACACCAATGTATGCACACTCTCACTTGCTCTAGAGATTTTGTGAACATCTCACATTTGTCTTACCTACTCACATGGCTTCACCTTGTTCCCTTATCAATATTTCATCTTCATGTCAACCTCTATGTCAAGTATTAGCCAAAGCCCATTAACATTCATAAGATTTTATCACTTGAACTTAAGGGGTCTAACAATAACTTCCTTAATTGGATTTATATTTAGAATAATGACATGTTTTTATCAATCTTATTCTTATGGGTTAAAAATGAAATAGACAACCTCTTATTTATAAGAACACTATTTTTGTTGTTAAGAAAAAAGATAAAGATTCAAAAAAATTCATTTCATCAAATAATTTTATAATGTCATAATTTTTGTATATCTCTTAGAGATAAATCAAATGCAAGAATAATACATACAAGATATTTCTTCTGCCTTCTAGTTCTTTTCAAACATAAAAATCTTATTTATATGCTATTAATATCTCTCACATAATTATTAAATAAAACTTGAATTTATACGTCAAATCTACATGACAAAATTCAAAAATTTATGATTTTTTTCTCAAATTTCATTGGTTATAAGTATTTATCTTTAATGTAGTTAAATTTACAATTATTGTTGTATAAATAAAGGCTAAATATGTTAAATTCTCGTGTATTTTAATATTTTAAATGTTTTAAATTAAACTTTATATTTTAAAGCATTGTCACAATCTAAATTTAATGACAAAATTATTATTAAAAATAATTTAAAATATTTTTATATAATTCTTGAATATTGATGAAATTAGAAATGAGATATTACACAGGCAAACTTTGGTAAGAGGGCATACATAGATAGCATTACCAAAAGTATATGTCATTGTTACCACATGAATCGAGAAAGGCTCTTTTCCATGTGAACCTGAGCTCGTAGAATGTTTCACTCAACTTATATACCAGTCAAGTGATTTATAGAATAAATTCCATAAGAGATCAAAGATACATAAAGATTGATTGTAGTTTAGATTTCAAGTATGCTAATCAAGATATAAGCCCTTCTTTTTTATATGGATGTCAATTTTTAAGGCCTGTCTTTTAAAAATATAAATTGACCAATTGCTACTAAAATACCATTAAATATAATATTAAAAAATATTTGATACAAGCGATTTAAAATGGAGTGAAAACGAGCCATATAAAAAGGGCGCGTGGTGGCATCGCTATGGGATGGGATGGACTGAATGCTGATGCGGTGATGATGAGCACTGCTTAGCCCACAAACATTCATTTTCACCTGTTCAATTTTGTAATATAACAATAACAATAATAATAATATATCTTAAACAATTTTCAAAGTGAAAATTATTAAATTATAGAACAAGTAAAAAGGACAAAGTGCTGGGTGCTAGTCGTGGGGACAACAAAGTAACAGTATGATTGATGTCCTTTTCCTCACAAAACCTAATATGTGACGTCACATCACCCAACTTGTTTCTCTCTCTAATATTGTACTGTAAAAAACAAAAAGGAGAAAAAAAAAACCTCTTCCTTATTTTTATGTATAAATTCAGAAACTACATAAAGTTTATGTACAAAAACTGACCAATTTATTACTGACACAACACAAACCTTGTATGTGCAACTGCAGCACATAACATACACATTGTACTCGTTGCTCTACTCGAGTGTGCTCTGCTTTGCGGCTTGCTCTTACCCTGTTCTGTTTTTCTGAAGGGGTGATTTCTTCCCTTTTCTACAGTCAGAAGGCTTCCCTGTTTTGTTGCTCTTACTCTGTTCTGTTTTTCTGAAGAGGTGATTTCTTCCCTTTTCTACAATCAGAAGGCTTCCCTGTTTTTGTTTGAATATTTAAGGAGTGATTCCAGCACTAAGAGAAATGTATGCAGAGACTGGGCTGTTGTTTCCCTACATGCAGAATTTCTCTCAAGATGTTCAGCAACTTGAAGAGTACTGCAACTACCAGAAGATCACTGCCTCATTGGTAGACACTCCCTTCATTTTCTTTTCCCTCTTCCTCTTTCTATGCGCTTGTAATTTGTGATGATCTTCTTCCAATCTATTCCCTTGACCTTGCGTTTGGCTTTTGCCTTCAAAATTGATTTAGGTTCTATTGAAGCTTGTTCTCTGTTTGGTTTCTAGGAAAATGAACTGTCTAAAAGTGTGAAACCTTAACTTAAATCGCTTTCTTATTGTTGTCTGGGAATGAACTTTTTGTTGGGAAGTTCAATTTCTCATCTTGCAAGTTTTAGATTCGTTGAGAAAGTTAAGTCCTTTGCTTTGCTTCTCTGTTCCTCTGCTTGATTGCAGAGAAAGTGGAGGAAAAGACTAAATTTATTGGTACCTTTATGTATTTGAATGACTGGGTCTGTAATTTTTAACTGAAGATCAGTTCCATTTGTTCTCTCTCGGCTTTCTCTTGGTACATAAGTAGTCCAAAAAGGAAACAGTGAGTGTTCTCTTTACATATGTGGATCTGGAAAAGAAAGGCAAGAGCATAATGCATAATAGGAAAGTGATATCACAGTTCCAAGTTCCATGTCCATAAAACTCTCTTGTTTTCTTTTTTCTTCTTTTCCTTTTATGTTTAACCCATTTACAGAGAGCTAAAATAAGAACTTGTCCTCCTCCTTTTGTTTTCACTTTTGTTTTTCCCTTGTTTCTACTTTGATCTTTTGGCGCGTAAGCTTTAAAGAAAAAAGTGATGTCCACCTCTCTGTTAATGTCTCTCTCTTTCTGACTCTCTATGAGGTGTGAGCAACTAGACTTGGAGAAAAGGAATCTAAGGAAAAGCTGTTTTCATGTATACAAGTGTGCTTCTATCAAACTGGGTTTGTCTCTAGCAGGTGTTTGGCCGTTTGAAAAGGCTTTAAATTCGGTCTACTATCTCTCCTTGTTTTTTTTTGGTCTTCTTTTTATTTTCAGGGAAAATTTGAGCAGCTAGCTTTCTTTTGTATTATTGATTTAATTATTTTTGTATCTTCATTTTAACTCATAAAAAATTTTACCCTCAAGTGTGAGTTCTGAACAACATTGGGTGTATTGCTTATTAGGTATTTCTTTTAGATAAGTTTCAATTATTCCAATATTTATAGATTTTGATCGGATGAAGAGAGAAATTTTGGGATCCTTTTCAACTACATCGATCTTAGTTCATTTTGACATGCGTCGAATCTGAATTTTGGCCAACTTTTAGTAGTGCAGGAATCCATCAAAGATGCCTCTTCATTTCTATACGTTTTCCAGAAGTGCTTGAAGTTGGAAAGTGTTTCTTTTCTTTACAAGTGCTTCTAATTATTGACATGGAGTTGGTGAATAATACTGCGCATTGCACTTTTTTGTAAAATAAGTAAATCTATAGATGCCTCAAGTCAAGTAATGAAAGAAGTTTCAACAAATAAAATGTCTTGAGAAGTTTATCTGGGAATTCAAATTAAGCTTCTTGTTTGAGAAATTGAGGTATGTGTGACACTCTGACTCTAAGTTGTAATTAACGTTTCATTCTGAAACTCCACATTTAAAGTCACCAACTGGTCATTTTTCTCATCTGCAACTTTGTGTTGCAACTTCCACTCTCCTGTTCCAGATATGTATGCAAATGGATGCTTTTCTTATAAATTTGGTCAACGTTTCAAGTTTTGGTTACAGCATTGTAAATCAATACGCAACAGTTTCTTTCTTGTTTTATCTTATCTGATAGAGATGATCTACATTCAGACCTCCACGATAGCAGAATATGACCTGGGAGTAGAAGGAGATCTATTCAAAGCACCAGAGCCCATTATTGAAGAGCCAGTTATGGGGCTTGATCCTATGGCTGCAGCCATCTCAATAATGTCCTGTGGGGAAGAAGTCATCACCCCACAAGGACTGAAGGTGTCAGATATTGAATCAATCCAGACTGGGCAGCTTCTAAGTGAGGTTTTCTATGAGTGCAAGAAGGACCTCATGGAAAAAGCAGCAACAGGAGCTTCACTGTCAGAGGTTCTGGATATCAAAATTCCCATTATTAAGACTGATGAAAACCAGATTCAGGAAACCAAGGTGCTTCCTGATCTGTCACTGTCAAAAAGTGTTAGCTCAGGATCTTTAAGTTCAATGGAGTGGATGAATAGTGCTGCATTGAAGCCAAGTTTTATGGATTTTACTGGAATGGACTTCGAAACTGTTTACGGCATGCGTAGAGCATTCAGTGAAGGAGACATAAAGGTCAGTTCATTGTTTTCCCCTCTTGTATGTTCGTCTTCAATCATTTCCAGACATGTCTGACCTATCCGCTTTTCTTCCCCACTTGTTTACTTCTACCTCTGGTGTAGAGCTGTAGAATTATATCTGTCAAGGAATCAATTTCATGAACGATTTACTTTATTCAGATGCTTAGAACAATTCTAGATGTTATGCATTTACCTTGATATGTGACTGAAGAGTTGCAGTGATTAACTTTAGAAGTTTTGAACTTCTGTTATCATCAACTCATGGCACATGTGAATATGACTTTCTGTTAAGATGAACCTTGTATTTCCCCCTGGTGGCACCAGTCATAACACTTCTATTCTGACCAACTTTTCCAATCTCAATTACCTTACCCTTGACATTGTTTCCAAAATATCGTATGTCCTCTGTCTTTTTTCTTCAAGCGTGATGAGTTTTACTGCATCTGCCGTCAGGTATCTTGAGCAAGCACTATCCTTAAATCGCTTCTCACGCTTGCCCTTGTTTACCTATAAAACCAATTCATCTAACTTGAGGTACCCAAGTATATACAAGTCCTTGGGTGTTAGTCTTGAAGGTTTTCTCAACCCACACTTTTTTGGGTTTGCTTTCAGGTCTCCTTCTTAAGATAACAAAACCTCTCAATATAATCAAAATCACCACAATAATATCTTATATAATATGTCCTATATGAACTGTTATCATTGCTATATCTCGTATATGGTGTCCTATATGACGTCCTAGCATGTC
Organism: Erythroxylum coriaceum; assembly: GCA_026874005.2. Classification (NCBI taxonomy): domain Eukaryota; kingdom Viridiplantae; phylum Streptophyta; class Magnoliopsida; order Malpighiales; family Erythroxylaceae; genus Erythroxylum; species Erythroxylum coriaceum. The sequence continues at coordinate 493,461 of JANQAP020000205.1, read as the reverse complement.
CTATATGAATTGTTATCATGACCATATCTCATATATGGCGTCCTATATGACGTCCTAGGCTGCAGTACCCCTTTGCGATCCTTGAAAAGACAAGCGAATACCTTCCTACTTCCTTACCAAGAACGAATGTGGCCTCTTCCAATTGCATACTAGGACACAACATGTCCGCTTCTTATAGAATCAAAATCTATTACTTCTCTTTTCAGTTTTAATTTCTCTTTATCATTTGTCTGGCATAAACCACCAGCTTCTAGTGGATCCTTGGTATGCAATACAGCATCAAGCATGAACTGGCTATGTAAGGAAGTCTATGGACTGAGAATTCTTTAGATGCTTCTGGCCATTTCCACCAGATGAGGCTGAGTCATTGATACTGAATTTCTATGACAGACTCTTGGTAATGGTAGTATAAGCCGTATTCACTCTGCCCTTGATCGTCCATTAGTCATTGGCAACTCCATTTCTGAAGATCGCATGGAAAAGCTTTCAAGGTATAGGAATAAGAAGACAAAACGAAATTTTGGCAGGAAAATTAAGGTAAGTTAACAAATTCCATAATTTTTCAAGTCATATTCATTCTGATGCACAATCATAAATTCAAATCTCCTATATTTATGTTTTATGTTTCAAAATTCCCTTGTAGAAATTTGCTTATTATTTCTTTTTGTTTTAGTATGCTTGTAGGAAGGCTTTGGCAGACAGTCAGCCAAGGATCCGAGGAAGGTTTGCCAAGACTGAAGAACCTGATGTGTCGAGAAGGCAATAACTATTACTAATTTGGGAAGATTGATGAAGTAGACATTAAATGTTAAAATATCATATTAAGTAATGGAAGAGAGCATCAGTGTAACCCTGGGAAATAGATGCAGCAGAAGGGAAAATGACTATTGATAATAAAACAGAGCGCCAAATAATTAGTAGTTGAACCGTTATTCAATGTAATAACGTCCTCAAACTGGACTATAATGGCTGAAGTAGAGCTGTATATAAGGTGGTTCTGAACAAAAGGTCGTAAGAGTTGTTCAGTGCTGTATATAGGTGTTTCTGAACAAAATGTCGTAAAGAGTTGTTCATACTATCATGTAAGTGGTACTAATGTGTGTTGTGAAATGGCAATGTTGTAGTCCCTAGTTTCTACTTTCTACAAATGGGGGTATCATTATTATCATCGTCATTACATCCAATTAAATCCTACATAATGCGGGGTCTAAGGAGGTCTGATAATATATAACTTTATCCTTACAAAATAGAGAGGTTGTTTTCAGTAGATTTACAGAGAAATGTGACATGAAGAGTTATAAAAAAAAACTTCTAAGTATGTGATGCAAGTTTAGAAGACAAAATAATAATAATAAGAAGAATATTAATATTAATAATAATAATAAGACAAATAGGAATGCAAATATTAAGATAATAATAATAATAAGAATAATAATAATAAGAAGCACAATAAGAATAATAATAAGAAAAGAAGAAAAACCTGACCAGTTGATCAAGCAGATGTCCAATTGATTAACCAGATGCACACGAATGGGGAATCACATACAAATTAAATCTAACAAATAGGCATAAAAAAGAGACATGCAAGAATTAACAAATTAAAAGTAATAGTCAGAACACATTTAGCAAAAGTTGAGACAGTTAGACAGTGATGATAGAGATACCGTGACCAAAGCCTTTCTACACACTGAACCTGGATATGGGTAGTGGGGCTAGAAGCATAGGCGAGCTCGTTTGTAGATCTTGGAAACTCCACTGCTTTGCCAATAATAGTAGTAATAATGACAATAAAAAATAAAATAAATAAATATTTAGAAAATACAATATAAAATAAGTAATAGTCAATATGAAAAAAGAATAAATAAATAGTAATACTTATAGAAATACAAATAATAGTAATAAATAAATATTTATAATAATTATTATAATACTAATACTAATAATTAGAAGGAATTCTAATTAAATAGCGGACAAGCATATTCATAAGAACGTGAAGAAATTTAAAGTCTTAGTCTAAGTAAGCCCCTTCAGCATAATTACTTTAAGCCTGTACGAAACAAATTGTTCCAAAGAAGGCAACAAGGGACTAAAGAGTAAAGAAAGAACAGAGCAATAACAAGATCATAAAAGAAGTAGATTTGATATCAAATTTTCATACATCTCTATGAACTACAACATCCAAACTAAGGCTGAAAAATATATATTAAGGAAAGTACTGAGATTTGACATTCACAAGGTAATCACTGCAAGTAAAAGGTCTTTATGGTAAGAAAAATCCAGAATTTTGGTTAATCTACATAAATATTTTTTTCTTATCAAATAAATTATCAAATACAAGTCAACACACAAAAGAGTCACACCCAAAAGAGAAGTTGGTAATATATCGAAGAAAGAAAGCTACGGAAAGCACCAAGTTTTAGGAAGAAGGGATCGACAAGTAAAATCAAAACATATGGAAGTAATATAAACATCGATTTCAGAAACTTCTTACTCAAGATGAAAGAAACCATACTAATACAACAGTCAACAAACAACTCATAAAACCTAATCCCAAACCCCAAACCAAATACGGTAAGTTTTTGTAACTTCTTAAGTTGCCACAATTTTTTCCCCAGAAGAAAGGGTATGATAACTTCAAAGTCCTGACTTAACAATCCACAGCCAAGTTATACATAAGTTTTGAACATCAAGTGTAAGGCCCCATTTCTGGAGTCTAACATTCAGAAAATCATAAGACTTATCATTATCGGGTCGTCTTCTCAAAACTCCCCCTTTCTAGGCTCA
>JANQAP020000205.1:429315-455185 GCA_026874005.2 Erythroxylum coriaceum | reverse complement strand
AGACAAAAAAGAATGACTTGGTCTTTCAAAGATAGAAGAAACGTGACTTGGTCATTTAAAATGTAATTGTATAATGAAACTTGAACTAGACAAGTGACACTTGTCCCTTATCTAACTTCTAAGGCTTTAACTAAGTTCTTATTGAACTAATCCCATAACTCTCATCTTTTTATTCCAATTATCACTAAAATTTTCAATATCATTAACTCACAAATTCTAAAGTCAGCTCCAAAATTTCTTCAAAAAAATTTCTAAATTACAAATACACTATCCAAAATAATTTTTAATATATAAAACCCACAATTCTCAATAAAAATCGCATTTCACATATATAAATCAATTATACCTGAAAAATGTCAATGAATGCATGTACAACTATTTTCATGTGCAAAAATTCAATATTCACGAGTATGTGCATATCATATAATGCATGAGCATGAAATGCATTTTCTAATCTCTCAATAATCTCTCATATATATACTGTTCTAGCTTCAACGTGGGTAATGGGATGTTACAACTTATTCTATTAAAAGTTCTAGTAAACAAATAAATTAAGTTATTAAAAATTATGAAAAATTATATTAAACTAAATAATGAAAATAAATGACTTTTTTTAAAAGTTTCAAATTATATCAAACAAATATCAAATCATTTAATATCTTGTAGTCCAATTTATTTATTTATTTAAAATGAATAAATTCAAATGTGCTTCAATTTCTTTTACACCTAATTACACTATCACATTGACTAAGAATTTGAATTGAAAACTTTTACAAATCTAGAATACTACTTGTAAATTGGTCTTTTTAAGTAACTATATGACAATAAAAGTAATCTTGTAAACAAAATAAAGTGACGATTAATCTTAAATAAGTAACAAAAATGAATAAATATATACCTGAATTAAGTTTGTTTCTTTGGCATACTATAATGGGTATCCTAAAATCACCACTTGCATCATTGTTTATCTATTAATGTACTAAATAGATCTTATATTATCTTATATGAAACAATTATTGTGATAATATCATTCCCCTATTAAATTTGTCTTTCTTTTGTGAAATTTGGCTAAAGTAGACACTCAAATTTAAAAATGCCCCAACACATAATAGTGATTTTTTATACTAACCTTGATTGCTTTCTTCACCTTCTCTATATCAACATAAAAGTAATTAATTATCGTCTTCTCATCACTATCATCTAGACAAAGTACTCTCATAAAAGGCTTACAAACTAGAATGACAAGCTGGCCTTGGGACCATCTTTAACTATAATCTTAACTCAATTCCAATATTAGATATGATATACTAAGATACAACTCACTTATCACTTGTAATCATTTATCTTAGTTACTTTTTCATTTGAACAAAATACTTAAGTGAAGAAATTAGTTGCAAATCTTATAATGGTAAGATGACACAAATTCTTACTATTTTTCAAATCTTTTCTCATTAAATTCACAATTTATGTAATGAACTTAGTCACTTTTCTCGGTTTCCATACATTTTTATCAATAACAAGGAAGTATATAACATTTTTTATATTTTTCAACATTAAGTCAATGTTATTTGCAGTGTAAGGAGTCTAATAAAAAGAATTATACAATCTTGCGTCAATCATTTCAAGGTTTCCTTCACAAGTCATGAAGTATTGTTGGGAAGGAATTGATTTGTTAGCTCCTTCGTTATTTTTTCCTAATTGTCGATGAGAGGTTTACTCATATTGACATCTTTGAAAATTCTCTTTTTCTACCATATCTTTGCATCATCCACTATTTATGTACTTATGATTGACACTTTATATATCATAAACCTTTGTAGTGCAAAGTATTGCTTCGTTTCTCACTAAGAATGTTTGAAAATTTTTGGTACTCAGTATGGCTTTTACACCTTCACTAAAGTTATCTCTAATTAGACTTTAGTTTTGTTCCTAGCATCGATTTGTTTAAGCATAAAAAATATTTTAGTTGTTCTTTAAATGGTCTCTTTGTCTTTAGAAAATCTTAGACCAAACTTTTAAGTTATTCTAAGAAAGGAGCCATTCCATCATCTATTGGGGTTATATAACCAATGATTACCTTTAATTTGGCAGTCCTCTTCATAATATTGCTTTTGCTAATCATTTTTTAGACAATGAAGAACTACTCACTAAACTTTGATACCATATTTTATGGGATTTTTTAAGTACTACAAAATGAGAACAAAGTAGCCAAAGTTATCTTGTGGCAAACAACTTGAGTTTTCCAAATCCTGTCTAAGCCTTCCTTTGTGATAATCAAATAACACCTCTTTTAGTTATTGCATGCCTCATGTTTACTTATATTTTGTTGTTTCCTTCATGCTCAATCGCATAGCATAGCTCAATCAACTAAAGAAAATAAGAGAGAGATATAACAAAGCTAACCTTTTATTGTTATCTATAAAGATAATAAAAAGCAAATTCGAGAAACTTTCTATTTGGAACTCTCTACAATGGACACTCAAGAGCTCTCTAATCAAAGCTCTCTACAATTGGACTTTCACAAAGCTCTCAAACTTTCTTTAAGCAGATGATTAAATGAGTTGCACATTTTAATTGAACAATATATAATTCCTTTATATAGGTTTATAAGAACCTGGGAACCAAGTAATTAAAATCATCCACTTTTACTACTAACCTATTCAGTAGTGAGGGTTGTACACTTCTTCTACTAACTCTACCTCACTAGTGGAAAGTTATCACCTTAATTCTCATAACTCCTTTAAGGTCATAGAGAATATGGTTTTGGAAAATGTTGCACCCGATTATCACATCATCCACCATCTTTTCATGTATTAAAGAAGTACTTCTACCTTCTAAAGTAGTGCACATATTATGAACTGAAAAAATATAAAGGTGAATCACAATACTAAACATACATACCTACTTACATGTATATAATGGAGTAACAACAAATAGTTTCATTATCAAACTTATTTAAGTATTATCTCTCTAATTGCACCATAGCAAACCTACAAAAAAATTAAAAAAAATAGACTTCTCATCATGTTAAGACAAAAGAACAAAATAACATCATCAATTGTTTCACATAGAACAAAAACAACAACAACAATGACAATAACAATAACAATAACAATAAGAGGCTTAAATGTCAGACAAATTAAATTCATCTAAGTAAATGAAAGGCGTCCTTTAAATCTCTCCTTAATGCACTAAGAGAACCATTTGTTATTGAAGCTAAAAATGACCCTAATTTATAAGAGATAATGAACAAGTCAAAGGAGGAGAAACTTAGTCTAGCAGTCTATATATTGGAATTTTAGAAATTAATATCAAATATCGTATGCATAGCATGAATATATCTTAAGTGAAGTAAATAATTTGTAATCATTAAAGATATAAAAACATAATTTTATTTTAAAAAATAATGAATCATATTATTATAAAGAAACATGCATGGCTAGTTATATAATAGCCGGTTTCCAAAACTTATTGAGGGTTAGAATGTTAGACTTTTGAGTCATATCATTTTAGAACTTATGAGGTACATTTCATTTACATGTATAACATAAGCATATACACATATGAATGTTAATTTAGGAAACATTGCAAAGATAGTATATGCACTCAATTGACATATTCTAGGGCATGAAAGGTTTAAAATGATTATGATATGATTGTGTATTGTTTATGTCTTGAATTTTGGTTTGGTGGATTATAATTAGTAATTTGGAGTTAATTGTTACAATTGGAAGAGTGATGAATTAAAATGTACATTTAGTCTAGGAAAAATGTCAACTGGTAAGACAAGTTGACATATGAAAAATTAGGATGACTAAGCCTATAAAATGAGTGACATTTAATATAGAAAATTAAGTGACTAATGGTAGTAGTGATTGAGTAACAAATGACCTAGGATTTTGATGATATTTGGCAGCCACATAAGAGGACATGTAGCTTATCTCCTTGGATAACTTGTGTCCTTTTAAAAAAAAGGACACCTTGCACCAAAAGGCTTAAGCAAATGCAGAGTCACTCATCTTTCCTGAAGTTTCTACTGCATGCTTTCTTCTCCTTTCCTCTCACCACCGAAACACCCACACCCTCACATCTCTGTGTTTTGCCTACGTTTGTGTTCAATTACCACACCAAAATCCATGCTTTTACCCTTCATAAAGATAGTTATAGAACCAGATCATTGTTGTACTTGCTGCTATCTTTTGATCTTTGCTTAAAACCATTCTACTTCCGCTGCTATCTTTTGATCGTTGCTGAAAACCATTCTACTTCTACCTTGTTCTTGGAATTGTGCTTGCATGCATGGAAGGCTAGGTTAGCTTGATAATTGAGAAGCTAATTGAGTTGATCAAGTAAGTGAAAGACTGATCTCTTGTGATATATGATAATAGAACTTAATGATGACTGAATTGGAGATGAATTGATTATGATATTGGAGTGCAAATGAGTGTTGGAAAATGATGCATGAATGATAGTTTCTGTTATGTTTTTGCATGCATGAAAGACAATAGTTTATGAGCTGCCAAATGAATGATTTTGAGTTAGAATTAAAGATGAATTTGATGAGGAATTGAAGTATAATTAAGGTATACTTAAGGTATAATTAATGGACTATTATGAAGGTGTTTTGAATTTAGTATGAAGGTGTTTGAATTTGGAAAATTGAGGGAAATTGGATAGTGCACTTCCGGGCACTCATCCCACGATCGTGGCGAAAGCTTTGAAATGATAATTTTGGTTTTGTGAATTTGTTAAACCAAATGAGGATAAGTCACTCTATATTGGTGTATTTGGACTTGATTAAGGCTTGAAATGAACCTAGATTATTGCTTGATTAATTGGTTAAGGGTTTGATAAGTTTAGGTTGTTAATTGATGTCATTACTTAATGAATGGATTGTCTTGATATCAATGTGTTTAAATTTGAAAATTTTGAGTTGTTAAAGGAAAAAAGGTGTTCTTATGAATGCAAATATGATCCAAAGGATATGAGAAAGATGTGTTAGGTATGAATGAATGAGAATTGGGAAATTGTGTGAATGTATATTGCTAGAAAAGGTTGATGAACGTATGATTGATGAATTTAAAGTAATCAAACTCACTCAAGGTATAAACCTAAATGCAAAATGATAATATACAAGCTATAATAATTGAATGGTCAAGACTTGTGAATAAGAATACATACCTGGAAAGGTCAATTGAGCATGCATTGAACATGACACAAATACATGTGCATGATTGTATATTCATATGATTGAACAAATTAGTGATTGTGAACTATGTGTATATTACTTGTCTATAGAAGCACAAATTGTCAACACCTAGACATTACCAAATCATCAAGGCAATAGCTTTTCTGGAGCATAATGTGAGTTAACCTAGATGTGTAAACTCAATTATATGTGCTTCTGTTGAACTGTATGTGTAATATGGAATGTATGAACAATTGAATGATGAATGCCATACTTAGATCCGAAGAATTTCATATATAATATGAGCACATTAAATGAAAAGTACTGAAAGCATAATATAATTGATGTATCTCATTCCATTGAAATGCATGATCATATAAAGGAGTTTTGACTGTAGTAACCAATGTGTGAAAAAGAGTTTTAAGCTTAGGATTGTGCACAGAGAGCCACAGGTACAGATAACAATGAGCCCGATATCTACAATGGATACGGGACAATATATGAAATGAGTTCGGTATCTACAACGGATACGGGACAGTAAATTGGGTTGATAGGTACTTGATTATAACAAAGAAAAATAAGAAAGAAATCACATGTGCATTAGCATATACAATTATACATGTATCATATGAATGATGATGATAATTTATTGAATTGTTCTGAAATAGTGATATGCAATGTTGGTATACAATACTTATTGAAATATGACAAAATGTGATGTGGTATTCCATACTGGATTTTGTAATATACTTGCTAAATTGAGTTATGTAATTTATTTTGGTGTTTTGATTTGAGTGAACACATCGATGATAGTTCACTCACTGAGTTCACAAATTTATCAAAATTGTAAATGTTAATTTTCAGGTTCAAAGAAATTCTAGCTACTAAGGTTATATAGTAAAAGCCTAGTACTTGCATTTTGGGGATAAGAATGACTCAAAGGTCTGGTTAGCTGATATCTGAAAAGGCTAGTTTAGAATGTTTTCAGTTAGCATCCCATTTCATGTTGAACATTTTTTATGGAGTATTGAAATCTCAAATGTTATGTAATGTATATACACGGATTATGAATTGTAATGATACAATGTAAGTTTGATGCTTGTGAATGAAATGGGAAGAATTGATCATTTGAAATGCTTGTGATATATGTGATGCCTTTTAGTTAATGTGATTGTTCTAACATACCATTTCCGTAGAGTATATTCTCGATTATTCGAGGATGTTCGGGCATATACGCTATGAGAGTGGCATGTTACAAGTTACATCAATAATATAGCCTCCAAGTTCTCATAAAACTTGTATCTTTATATCTATAAAAAAAGTCCTATTGTTGTCTCTTAAAAAACACTAGGCAACTAATGTTGTTACAAAATCAATTTGCAAACTTAAAACTGAGTCATTTGTCCTTAACAAAGAATATTTTTATATGATCAAAATCATAAAACTTAATAGCAAGAGCCTAAGTTGAAAGGAAAAGTTAAAAACCCATAGGTCAAGCTTATCATTAGCTTTTTAATGGTCATCCAAACAAACAATTTAGATAAGCTTTATTAAATTATCGAGCATTAAATTGAAAGTGGTAAATGAAAATATGATTAAAGTATGAAAGAAAAAATGACGATAATAATTTATAAATGATTGAGAAAGAACTAAGATAAAACGATAATTAATTATTAGCAAAGTCATGTACTAAAATATCAAAAGCCATAAGCCTTTGTTATGTTGATGCAAGAATAGCTTGAGGGATGAAAATATTCAATTAGAGTTGGCTAAAACAATAATGGTATCATTGTAAAGATTAGTATAACTTAACTCTAGACCAAACCCAAACGCTCTGTACTTGTAAGTAGACCATGAAAACAATACATTAATATAGTGCACATTGTACAATTTTCCTAAGCTAAGTGCATTTTCTTGAGATATCAAATATGAAAACATGAGTACTAGGGCTCTTTGAGGCAAGGTGTACAAAAATATCCAATATCATCACAATTTACATTTGTCAACTAATATAATATAGGATTCTAACATGATGGTAAAAGAAAAACAATTGAGGATTCTATCCAACAATATTGTAAAATAACAATATCAGTACACATTAAGAGAATAATCCTAAAATTAAAGATAAGTTATCAAATATGCTAAGTAATAGTTGACATTGAAACACGCCAAATATATTGATATATGAAGCTAAAATTGTTCCTAATTTATAAGAGAAGGATAAAAAATATACTTTGAACAAGAGAACATATGAGTAACTTCATCTAGCCAATGCTCTATACAAACAAAAAGCTTCCTCTGAAACTCAACTTACTAAAAAAACATACTTATCTCCTCCTTTACATCCAGTTCTCCTATCTCTTTCTAGCCAAAAGTCTCATGATCTTTATGGTTACTATTATAGGAAAATTTCCAAGATGTAGTAAAATTAAACAAATTGTCAATCTTTGTGCAATAGTTAAGTTTAAGTCTGTCAAACCCTAGCTTAACCCTTTTTCATGATCACTAACCAATAACTCATTTATTTTTCAAGCACCTCATAAACATTAGTGTTAAGTGTTTTACCCACTCTCAATATACGAGTGTTTTTATAATCCAACCAAAATAAATTAACAAGAGATAGATAAGACAAATATGACTTTCCATTGATCTATTCTTATAATAAATAATATAAAGGACTTGAGAAACTTCTAACTTGAAATTCTTTACAAAACAATGGCTCAAGATCTTCCTACTTAAAGCTCTGAACAAAAGGGTTTTTAGAAAGCTCTCAAACTCCCTCTAAAAAAATGTTTAGATGTATAAGGAATAGCAAATGAGCTAAGTATGATAACTTTATATAAACTTATAGGAATTTAGTGACTAAGATAAACCATTAGCTTTCACTACTAGTTCTAAGTTTATGGAAATTGTTACTTTTACTAATTCCACCTAGTTAATAAGGAGTTACACACTTTAGGTTACTAACACCAAAATTTTTTTTTTGAAGAATATGGTCTTCAAACATGTCTTACCCTCTTGCCACATCATTCGCACTTTCCCACTATATGAGAAGTGCTTCGATTTTCTAAGCTCACTATTCCATATTCTTGCCATATATTGTCACATTATTGCTTATCGATCAAAAAGTGTCTTAATAAGTCTTTGGTTGGCCATCCAAAAACTTTTTGGTGTATAGTCCATCTAATTACACTGATGGGACAATCATATTATTCCATAACTAAGCTAAGCAACAATCGGGCTACTAACGTAATAAAACTTAAAAGATTTCCATACCTTCATAATACCTCGTCAAAGTCAAGTCCTTCACAAACCTTCGGACTTAGTATGACATCGATCATCTTTAGTCTTGCATTTGAATCTCATTTACTACCTATGGTTTTTGCCGATGTGTATAAGCACATATTAACTCTTTCCTACTTTTCTTAATTTCATTGATATCTTATATTTTCCTTGCCTACTCAAATTAATTTTGTTTATTTTCTTATCCGTTATCTTCATGTCAACTTACATGTCAAGCATTAATCAAAGCTCGCCAACACTTGTACAATTCCATCACTTAGATTTAATGGTCTAAAAATTGTGACAGAGATACTTAAATTTTACTTTTATGTTTTGCCCACATCAATCACAAATTAGTAAATGAATTTTTTTAAATTTTAGGTACTATTTTCATGTTTTAAAAGAGTTTACATATAGTAGAATCATTTTCTGTCTTCTAATTTAAAATGATCTTTGAACTTTTACAATAAAAGATTTTATTTTAACATGATTAACCTTATAATCAATTATAATGAGGTGAATAAGAAAAAAAACATCATATATAATAGAGAGGATTAGAAGAAACCAAAAGCCTCATGAAAAAGAAAGTAGCTTATTTTTCATTTCAAGAAGTCAACCCCACGATAATAGCTAGTTTTTATCCTTGTTTAAATGCTCTCAGTAAGAGTTTGGAAAGGGAATATTAAAAAAATAAAAAAGAAGAAGTAGAAAGCTACTTCTCACATGCACATGCATTTTATCCATATCAAAGCAAAAGGTTTCCTCCAATAGCTAAGGAGAAAATAAAAAGGAAACTCAGAAATAAACTGACTTGAATTAAATTTCTTCCTAAGAAAGAAACAAAAAGTGTGTTAGTTTTGTCATTCTATTAATATTCATTCTTAATGAAACTATAAATAAGAAGAATTTAAACATAATAGTTAAATATAATTTAAATATTATAATTATGATCACATTATCAATTGCTCTTTGATCATTATATTCTAAAAATATTATTTTTCATACAATTAATTCATAAGACTTATATTTTTTTTTGTTTTCATTTAAAATCATCAAGACTAGTAAAAATAGAATGAAGCTATACATAATATATTTGAGTAATTTATATGACAGGTGCTTTCTAAAAAACCTAAAAAACAAAAAGACTTATAGCATACATTTGTAAACAAAAGCTCTATTGGTTGATCATTAAAAAATCAGGCATTTCACTTACTTTGCTTTACTAAGTTCCAATGAGTCAGAGATGTATAGAATCAATTATTGCAGAAGGAAATTATAATGAAAAGCAAGATTTCACTTTTCTCGGAACCCTAGTGTAAGAGTCAAAACTGTTTTAAGATGGAAAATTTCCCATGATACTACCGTTATATACCGATGAAGATGATGCGTTTACACGCTCGATGATGCATGGACCAACATTGTAAGGATTATCATCCCTCTGCTCTTGTTTAGGTCTAATCAACTGCTGCCCCGTGAAGAAAGGTCTAATCTCACCACCCAGTTTGTTATTACCAAAAGTTACCCCGGCCAAGGAAAGATTTGCAGTTGTCTGTAGACTGGATGGAACCGAAATAGGGAAATCTGGAACAAGTGAGGAGATAGAACCAGCGAAAGGGCTTGCACCATGACTAGTGTTGATCCCAAAAGCACCATATGGCATGGTATGTTGGATGGAAGGGCACTTCATGGGGTAAAATGAGGAAGCCCCAAGCTTCATTTCATTGCTCAAATTTCCAACTAAAGGTCTCAAACACTCCTTGTTTAGTTCTTGTTTCCTTTCGAAACCCAGAGTAAAACGTTGAATCTGTGTTTCAGTTTTTGGCCCGTTGGTGTTTCTGGTCATTGTCAGGGCAGGCTGAGCACTAACAATAGCCTGAGACAAATTAGAACCACTAGCATTGACATGGCTGCTGTTTCTGGCGGCAGGCACTTCATGATTGTGTTTCCCTTCATATGTTGTGATTACATATTTGAGATTGTGGGAGGCTCTCTCCACGTGCTTCCTCACTAAACATCCAGCACTTGTGCATTTGTAATAGCTCCTATCATACAAATACAAGGAAAAGAAACCTTTAAATTCATGTATCTTATCATTGTCACTCAATACCATATATTTTCATAATTAATCAAGAAAAAGGAAAACGTATTCCAAAGGCTGGCAGACTGATATAAACCAATGGAAAATTGAACAATTATAGCACATAGACAGACACGCTGAAACCACTAATTTGTTAATCCAGATAATGAAACACATTTTAAAACTTTGTCCCAGTAATCACCGGAGAGGATAGGGAACTATATCAGAATCCTTACTAGAGAGAGATCATGAAATCACTTTTAACAGAAAAAGTAATGCAGCCCACAACCGTTGACAAAATGAAATATCAATACCTAGGGTTTGGGTTCCCCTTGACGACTTTTTGTCCGTACTTCCTCCAGCGATACCCATCATCAAGTATATCCACTTCACTCTCAATTTGGACAACAACTCTAGGTTCACGGACAGCCCTTGATGCTAAATTTGTTTCAACCAAGCATGTGTCTGTTTTCCTGTAAAGATAAAGTCTACCAGACTTAAGTACAGACTCGTTTATTTCAATACATGCTCACCACCAGATATAGTGGGGTACCTTCTTTTTGTTTCTGATTCATCATCATCGGCATTAACTCCAATTGACATGGTTCCCTGGGTAGCCTCGTCATCATCTTCGTCATCATCATGACTAGCAAGTGTGGAAGAAAGTTCTGGAGTTTCTGCAGACTCAAATGTTCCCATAGATTTTCCTTGAGTGGTTGACAATGGATCAGAAAGCTCAGTAACAACTGATGTTGACAGTGATCTCTCCAGAACATCAGCCCTCAAATCATAACCAACTTTACCGTCCTTGGACCCTGGCTGCATATTTTTCCAAACTGACCCACCTTCGACGTTTAAACAGGCCTCACCACCCTCATCCATCTCCGGCATCTCATCAGACCAAGAAGCTGATCCAAGTTGTGCTCGGCGACTAGGTTGGGGTTTAGGGTGATTATGAGCACCTTTATAGATGATTTCTGTAATTTGACCATCATGAGAGCGCTCTATCTTTTTCGTTACCTGACAATTTGGATGTGTACACTTGTAGTAACTTCTTGGATATTCACTACCTTTCACTTGCTTCTGCCCATACTTTCTCCAATTGTATCCATCTTCTGAAATTCGTCCGGTTCCTATTGCAGTGTAGGTCCCATTCTGCTCTTGCAGAGGATGAAGATTCCCTGAAAAAGGTTCTGCTTGCAGAGAGTTATGCCTGCTAGGAGCATCGGACCCACTGATTTGAATGTCACAGAAATCAGTTGACGCAGCTGTGTTGCTTAAAGCTTTGACATCAGGCATTGAGTCCTTAATGCAGCTCTTTATAGCTTCATGTGAAAGCTCTGCTGAAAATTCAAAACCCACCGATGGTTTCACCAGGACAAGGGCTTTACAATCTACATTATTTCCCTGTAAATGATAATAGTTACATGTAACTATGCAACAAAAAACACAAAGGAAAAGATCCAAACATTGACTGCATTGCAAAGCCAGCAAGACTATCTATGGCTGGATCAAATAAGCAATACTATTGTCCTACTCCAAGTACCAAAATCTCTAAGAGAGTCGTGTGCACAAATTTCAACACGAACATGTGAGATAAAAGGACCACAGACCAAAGTTTGTATAAAGGGACATTGAAAGATTCATACAGCTGGGCCATTGAAACAAAACCTTCAAAAATCATGTATAAGGCTAGTCTTGAACCAAAAAATTAATATGAAGCAATGAACATTCCAACCCCGCCAAGAGTCAAAATGATGTGCCATTCAGGCATTATTGTAAAAGAGAACATGTAACACTAATGAGAAGATCCAATATTGACAGTGGTAATGCACCCACCATGCTATATTACAAAATATTTCTTAAATTACAAATCACAAATCCACCATAAACATGGATAGTGTAATGAGAAGCCAAGATTTGTTGGTCACAGAGGCCCTAGAATTGATGTCAATTAACCATTCAGCCCAAAATTTTAAATCAACTTGTTAATGTCAACCTTTATTCTAGTAGTAAACAGTTCATAACTAAAATATCCAAAATAAAATTGTATTAATTCTATATTCTTCAATAAGTTTTTAAGTCTTAAACAACTAAGATAACATAATTACAAATAGAGTATCTAACTTACTATTATCCTCCCTAATAAAGAAATCTAACATAAATTAAATTTCAGCCCTTGTTGTCTTTGTTGTCAACTTAACTTTCACTCTTCCCACCAAATTAAACCTCACAACTGCAATAAGAGATTGTGTATCATCATACAGCTAAATCCGCATCATTAATGATAAGGCTAATTCACATGCAACTTGATAATTTCAAAACATCTCTTTCATTGAATTCCATTAATCGACGATGTTAATCAACATGTTCTTTATAAGTCAAGTTGCTTGTTATTATCTTTTACCGTACCATATCAAAAATATCCCTTGTTAAGTTGTGCAAAACCTTCAACTTGAACACCAACTTGTGTTGTTTGTGGTAAATGAACTAAATCAATAAGCTTCCTTAGTTGAACTCCTCAAATTATCTCAAAACGACTCTTACTAGTTGACCTATTTATAGAATTGATATGAATTGAGAAGGGGCATTGTAAGAGCCTACAGAAATTAGCAGCTCCCACTCCCTTTATATACTAGATTATCTTATTCATACAAGGTAAGTTACAATTATAATCCCTAAAACCTCTCAATCAAATCACAATCATAATCCAAAAAATTCTCTTAATCAAATCATAATTTCTAACACTTCCCCCTCAAGCTGGAGCATATACATCATAAGCTCCAAGCTTATTACATAGTTGTGTTACACGACTTCCAACCAAAGACCTGGTGAATAGATCAACCAATTGGTCCTCAAATTTTACTTGAGTGGTTTTTATCACATTTTGTTGCACCTTCCCTTTGACAAAGTAAGAGTCTACCTCAATATGCTTTGCCCTTTCATGAAAAACTAGATTAGAAGCAATGTAAATGGCTGCTCAATTGTCACACATTAGCCCCATAGGTTGAGTTTTTTTGAAATCCAAGTTATTGCAACATATGTTTTACTCAGACAAGTTCTCGAATTGTATATGTCATGGCTCTATATTCTGATTCTGCACTTGAACAAGAAACCACTGTTTGCTTCTTGCTTTTCCTTAAAATCAGATTGCCACCAACAAACACGCAATATCCTGTAGTAGATCGTCAATCAGTCCTAGAACCAGCCTAATTAGCATTACTATAGGCTTGAACTGAATAATGTCAATGGTACTTATATAAGACTCCTTTGCCAGGATTGTGCTTGAGGTATTTCAAGATTCAAATAGCTACATTCTAATGGTTGGTTTAAGGGAATTGCATTAATTCACTCTCCACACTTGTACTAAATGAAATGTCAGGCCTAGTAACCGTAAGATAGTTTAATTTTTCAATCATTCTCTTATAATTTCCTAGATCTTTTAAGAGTTCTCCCTGATCTGCATCAAGTTTGATGTTGGGATCCATTGGAGAATCCACCGGTTTACATCCCAAAAAGCCAACTTCTTATAGGAGATCAAGAACATATTTGCATTGGGACAGACAAATACCATCTTTAGATCTTGCAACTTCGATTTCCAAAAAATACTTCAATAGACCATGATCTTTTATTTGGAATTGTTGTTGTAGGAATTCATTCAATTAGTGAATTTTATTTTGATAATCACTAGTAATAACAATATCTACTCCATACACGAGCAATAGACAATAGAATTTTACCAAATCTTGTGTGTTGATAGAACATCAAATAGTCTACTCCAAACTACTTAGAGTCAAAATTTCTTTGAGTCGAAATTTCTTCATAACTGAACTAAACTGTCGAAACCATACTCTAGGAGATTGTTTTAAACTATATAAAGATTTCTTCAATAGGCACATTTTCTCAAACTCTCTCTGAGCACTACATATAGATTGTTTCTTCTAGATCACCATACACGAATGCATTTTTCATGTCAAGTTCGTAGAGAGGCTAGGAATAAGTTGCGGCTAAGGAGATAAAAATACAGATTGGCGCCATTTTTGCCACAGGAGAAAATCTTTTAGAATAATCAATACCATAGACGTGTGTATCCTTGAGCAACAAGACAAGCCTTAAGTCGTTCGATAGATCCATAAGCTGGAGTCTTAATGGTATATACCTATAAACAACCAACAACTGAGGCATCAAGAGGAGTAACAAACTTCTAGGTGTCATTTGACCATAAAGCATCTATTTCCTCTTACAAAGCTTGTTTCCACCCAGGGTTTTGTATAGCATTTGTTATACTCTTAGGGATAGACACAAAATCTAGGTTTGATAAAAAGGAACTAAAGAAGGGGGACGTATGGTTATAAGAAACAAAATTAGAAATCGGATAATTGTTACAAGATCATTTATCTTTCCTTAAGGCAATAGGCCAGTCGAGGTCATTGCTTTCTGAAACTGGAGAAAAATTAGGCACTGGAGGAGAGGGCTCATCCAGATGGTCATCTACCATCGATGAGGTCGTTGGGAATAAATCTGCAAATGTGATCGAGACAATTGATGAAGATAAGAAGGATTGGAATCTATAAGTGAATTTTTTGAACTTTTTAGTGAATTATCTAAGGAGTTGTCAAAAAGAGAGGGTAAACAATGATGGAAGCTTTTGGCATCTTAACTCTCAGAAAAGTATGCAGTGTTCTTAAAGAATGTCACATCTGCGCACACAAAGAATCTTTTAAGTGAGAGGCTAAACAACGATAACCTTTTTATGACCTCGAGTAATAGAGGAGGATACACCTGATGGTTCGTGGAGATAATTTCTCAACTCCTAGATAGAATTGATTGACAAAATAGACACATCCAAAGATACGAGACGAAAGAGGAAACAAAGGGGTATTAGGAAATATAAGGATATGAGGGATCTGATGTTTGAGAGTGTGGATGACATTCTGTTAATAAGATAGCAAATAGTGAGGATAACATCACTCTAAAACTCCTTTAGAACCTTCATCTCAATTAGTAAGGTTCGAGCAATTTCTACATGTTTGATTTTTCTTTTAGCAACACCATTTTGTTATAGTGTGTGAGAGCAAGATGATAAGTAAATTATACCACAATTTTTTATGTAAGTCTTAAAGGATTCAGAAAAATATCCTTTGGCATTATTACTTCTGAGGATACGAATAGGACAACCAAATTGAGTCTTAATTTCAGAGCAAAAGAATTGGAAAATAGATAACAATTTAAAACATTCTTTTATTAGATATAACCAAGTTATTCTAGACCAATTATGAACAAAAACAACAAACTAACAAAAACCAAGTTCTGGCAAACACGATATAAGGCCCAGACGTCATAATAAACTAACATAAAAGAACTTTATGCTCTATTATTAACTTTAGATGAAAAAGCAACACGATGATGCTTCCTAAGTTGACAAGACTCACAATCTAGATGAAGATTAGAATTCAAATTAAGAATTAATTTTTTTTTTTAAATTTTTGGATGGATAGATGACTAAGGCGACTATGGATTCGGAGGGGTGAAGTAACAACTAAGCAAGCGGTTGAACAATTGCCAAATAGTAGAGATCTCCATATTCATGCTCTCCTCCAATCATCTTCTTTGTCTTCAAATCCTAGATAACAACAGAATGAGGAAAAAAGGAAATGGAACAATTCAGTGATTTGGTTAGCTTACTAAGACGCATTAAGTTGAACAAAAGTTTTGGAATATATAATGTTGTTGTAACGTCATTGAAGGAAAAGAAAATGTAGTGCCAACCGCACTTATTTTAGTAGTGGAACCATTAGCAACAGTTAGTTGGTCTAAGTCTGGTACATAGGTAATTTGATCAAAAAATTTTGGGTTACCTGCAGTATTATTAGTGTCTCCTGAATCTATAACCTAGGGTTTAATAGAGGATGATGTACAAGCTGTTTGACTACCTAGGTCAGCAAACAACTCAATTGGTGTGGTTTCTTGCTTGGCCGCTTGATACTGGAGAAAAGCTGCATAATCCTCTTTAAAACTACCTTGTTTCCACTTGTTGAGGCAGAACCACCAAAAGGTTCCACAATATTAGCAGATTGAGAAGACTTTGGGCGCAACTCTAAGTGTAAGTCCCAACAATAGTCAATGGCCACATTTCCTTTGGCCTCCTCTGCCCCTTCCTCCATGACGACCATGACGGCCACAGTTACTTCAGCCTCCATTACCTCTTCCGCTATTGTGAACAACTAGAGTAAACTGTCACCACTTGCTTGTATTGGTCCCTTTAAGGATCGAGATATTCGTGAATATATCTCAGTGAGTTAAGGGAGTTTAGTGCCACCGAGTATCTGGGCCCAAATTGGTTCATATTTTGACCTTAAGCCAGCCAAATATCTCATCACGAATAAGTCTTCTCTTTCTGTTAGGTAACAATTCAACTTAATGTGCCCGTGTGTTAAATAGCACTAGGCAGAGAGCAATAGCTTAGTATTATTTTGAAACAAGAAGGACGAACCTTCTTCACAAGGGCAAACCCCCTTACAATCTGAGGAAATCTTCCGAGAATTATTTCCAATCTAAAAGCCTACTCCACTTCCCCCATAGACTATTATTTTATATCTACTTATCCTAACAAACTTCTAAGGAATAAATATCTCCTGCTAACAACCTGAATCACTAAAATATATCTATATCTAGCTATCTCACTACTGCTTACAGCCTGTCTTCTTCTTCCTTGTATAAACTAACCACTCTCCTCCTTTGTGACCATTATTCCTAACACTTTCCCCCAAAAGTTGAGCCTTATTTATTATTATCGATTGAGTTGCTAAATGTTTTACAAATAGATTCTTTATTTCTCAAAAATATTCAGTGTTTTTCTTCTCTCCCTACTCACACTTGAACAATTCCATAGATAAATCATATATATGAATAATGTTACTGGAAAATAAAAGTCTCACATACTCCCATAACTCCTTTGCAAAGTTTACATGTTGACACATGTTGGCAATATTTGGCTCCATGACATTCCTCTTTTTTCTCTTCTCTAACAATTTATTATGTAAGTTTTATTTCCCCTTCTCTACATCATAAAAATAGTCCTCAATAAACCCCAAATGCATACAGGTGCAGAAAATTAGACAAATAGACAAACAAATGCATCGTTCAAGCCTTCTCTCCTTTCTTATATGTTGACTCTTTTTCTTCCTTTGTTAGGTAGTGGGGGGAAGGGATTTCTGATAATGAATTCAATACGAAATAAAATTAGAAAAAAACAATGAATAGCATAAAAAGTCACCATCATCACCCACATCAATAAACGTTGACTAGTACCTGATCATTGGAGCTAGAAAGACTTGGAAAGTAATTAGGATTTCCATGAGGATTAAATGTGAAGGATGAACTGCCATCATTCTTCTTGTCTCCATTTGCCTGAGAGGCTTCATTAGGCATTGAACTTTCATAATTGTTGACTAGGGACAATGAAAAGGTTCCAGTTGTTGGTGAGAGCTAAGGCAAGAAAAGAAGATAATCATAAAAAGAATAAGAAACAAGTCAAAATGTCACTTTCAAAGGCCTAATATGTTGAAACAAAGGAGTAAGACAAGTATCAAATACATTGTGAACCACAAATGAAAAGAAGTAAGAAGAGATCTTACACAATAGGTAAGTCTTACAATCATGTTAAATGTGTATTTTGTACACACATGTTAAGCAAATCATGATACAAGTAAAAGTATGGCCAAGTGAAATAGCATGTCAAAGTAAGAAGCATAGGCACCCTTGTCGATCATCTTCTTTATGTACCAGAATACAAGTTGAAATAGAAAGTTATACCTAGCCTCAGTAAGAAGGGGACTCTTTTATGTGCCAACCCCTCCTAAGTGCTAAATCACTATCAAGTAAGACTGAACCAACCATTTATCCTATGTCACCATTGCTCTTTGATTCAGCTTTCTATTTCCTTGGGTATTAAACCTGTAAATTGTGTCTGTAACTACAGAGTATAACTTTTCTGCAGAATGTCTTCCTCAGTAAAATAAAAAATGAACACAAATTTGGTACAAATGATTAAAGAATGTAGAAGAATGCTCCCAAATAATTAGACAAGCATTCCTATCACAACCTTCTATATATAACAGTATATTTCTTGAAATTAAATTAGTTTCTTCAATTAATTAATCCATTTGGGTACCAAGATTAACGATAATGGGAGTTGTAGTATTTGGTTTTTTAAATGTAGGCAAAAAATTGAAGTACGAAGTCTAAAGTTAAAGTTCTTTGGATTGCTTTAGATAGCGAGATGCCAAGATATCCAAGCTTTGTTTTGTGAAAGTCTTAGCACCAAGTAATAACCCTGGAGTTTTTCAGGATAAAAATTATCGAAGATAATACTAAAAAAAAATTGAGGAGGGAGAAGAACAATAAATAGCTAGTGTAGTATGAATATGAATCCAGTTGTAAATTCTTCGGTCTACTAAATGATAGATGACGTCTGCAACATTGAGAAAATGATAAGAACATAAACATTGCTCAAAATCTACCTCCCGAAATTTGGGTCTTAGTTGCACAAGTGAGGAGTAGATTGTGATTCAGTTCACAATGACGAGTGCAGTTGAAATAGAAAGTGTAGTAAGAGGACCACATGCTCGCTTTTTTGAAACTATAAAAACTAAACACATAAACATAACATAGCATGTATATATTAAATTATTTACCCACATAAATAGATCAGCCAAAGTTGTTGTTTCGTTTATATATGTGAAAAAATAAGCGCCGTACATAAACAACATTTTTCATGAGCGACAACCAATTTTAACAGTATCCAAACAAAGTTGTACATATAAGAGACAAAACTAAACAAGTACGGTACCTGAGAATTGGGCAGCATGATCGGAGAATCGAGAAGCGAAGTGGGGCTAATCCCAGGGGGAATGGTAATACAGGGTGATCGGACCGCCGTGGAGGACGGTGAAGCCAGGGGGCTGGTGGTCCTGAACCGAGCCGTGCTGATCCTCTGGGCGTTGAACCCGAACTTCACGGCTCTTCTCTCCGCAATGCTTGCCCTAACAGAATTGGTAGACGTGCCACCATCGCCGCAAATGGCGGTGCAACTGTTTCGAAAGGAAGAGTCGTGGGCATCGGAGACGGAGAGTGGGGGCGGACGAGGAGGCGGAGATGGTTGTGAATTGGGGTCCATTTCTGGACAGGTCGTTAATCGGAGAAGGAAGAAGTGTAAGAGTCAGGCTGGTGGCGTACTGCTTGTGAGTGAAGTTTTAGCTCCGCCATTAAAAGAAAATGATTTTGGAGTGACTTAAATACCAATAGAACTAGAGAATTTAAATGTAATATAACACAAATCAGCTCATTTTCGTAAATTAACGTAGCCTTGGCTTTGGGATCAGACTCGGAACGTTTGCGCACTGTTTGTGAAGGGACAGAGACAAGAGAAGAACGGTTATAGAGAGAGAGAGAGAGGGGGGGGGGGCGCTTTTATGTAGCAATAATATGTTATTTATTTAGATAAATTATTTATCTAATTTGGTAACACAATCTACACCCGAACTTTTTCAATTTATCATATTTACATTTATATATTTATAAGAATAAAATTATTTAAGTTAGGTATGATTGGATTTCTGTCAAATTACCAACTTTATTATGATGAAGTAGGTAGTTTTATATTATGATCATTCATTATTTACATTACTTACCAATGGAGTAATATATTAAACAAAATGTAGGTTTACAAATCTGAACTTCCTAACCACATTTAATGCTTCGACAGATTTTACATTTAGTTTTTAATAACTTACAATTTTAACAAAAAATCTAGTTTTTTTGTTCTTAATATTTTCTAATTCAAAACACAAGGTTGACTGATTAGTACCAGTTAGCATAAAAACAGTGTGGTTCACATGCTGGAATTGGTCCTTTTGTATAGATATATAATAATAAGGAACCAATATGGTTCATATGCTAGAATTTCCCCTTTTATATAAATATATAATAGTAAGGAACCCATAATTATCTGCACAAGTTTAGGATGTGCCAGTGACAGTCTAACGATCCTCTTCCCGTCATTTCTAAGATGCTTAAACAATTCCCCCGTTGCATGCATGAGCTTAAGAAAGCACTAAATTGAATTTCCTTTTTTTTTTTTTTGGCGGAAGTGAAATGACATAGATTAAATCTATGGAATTGCCATTATAAGAGGAATCGAAAGGGGATGAGGGACCTGGGAATGGGCATGCTTGAACAAGCAATCATACAAAATCCTAATAAGCACAATGAACTTTTAATACAAGACTACATGGCAAAGGATTTCTGGAGAGGTTTGCTTCTAATCTAAAATGCCACTAGATGCAGAATACATTGTGTGAGCAAATATTAAAAGCATACAATTCACCCAAGAACATTTATGACCCAATTAATTCAACACTTTCGAATCCTAAAATTAGTGTTATAAAGAAAAGAGAGAAATATTAACCTTGATCTATATTCGTGTAATCTCTTCTTATTAACAAATCACTTTCTTTTAGAAAAAACTTTATCCACTCTCGCCTTCTTACCTTTCTTCTTTCTTCGTTCTTCTCAATGGTGCAAGAACGCATCTATTTTTTAATATCTGTAAAGGTTTCTTCTACTTGAAAGTAGAGGGAAGGGTTTCTTTATTAAGTAACCCTAATGACTCTAATATCATTTAACAAGTCCAATAACCATTATTTTGGGCTCACTTTATATTAGGATCAAATAAAGTAATATGAGCCACACTTATGATTATTAAATTAATCTAACAATCTCCCCCTTGGCCCATATTACGACTTAATGATCTAACAACACAAGTGTGCACCATATATTGAATCTGTTAAGCTATCAAACTTGAATGAATTGAAACAATGGGATCATGGCGATCACAAGTCGTCTAACGACATGATTCTTTCAATGTATCACACAATCATCTCAACTCAAAATAACTGTAATTGAGAAACACTATAATCTTCAACTTTAATGTTTCTCAAAACATAATTTGTCATTACAATAAAACAATGCGTGTACACAACATAATGTGACAACTAACAAATAGCAAAAACATAACATTAATTGAATTCATAAGTGTCAAAACAATAATAGCAAATATCCAAAACATATGTACATATATAACATGATCTCATGCTAACAAGGACTTATCTATAATGCCCATCCTTTCAACATGGCCAGTAAATGTTTTAGGTGGTAATCCTTTAGTTAACGGATCCGCTACCATTAGATCAGTTTCAATATGCTCAATTGACACTTTATGTTTTTGCACTTCTTATTTGACTGACAAGTATTTCAAATCCATGTGTTTAACACCCTTAGAATACCTATCATTTTAGAGAAGAAGACAGCTGCGGAATTATCACAATAAATTCTTCGGAGTCTAGCTATATTGTCGACAATACCTAGCCCTAAGACAAAGTTTCACAACCATAATGCTTGAATAGTGGCCTCAAAGTATGCTGCAAATTCAGCCTTCATAGTGGAAGTAGCAATGACAGACTGCTTTCTGCTCTTCCAAGAAATTGCCCCTCTTACTAGCTGGAATAGATAATCAAAGGTAGATTTCCTTAAGTCTTCACAATCAGCATAGTCTTAATCTGAATGGCCAATCACTTTTAAGTGATCTAAGTTCCTGTGTGTGAGCATGTAATCCTTGGTGCCTTGTAAATACTTAAGAACTTTCTTTGCAGCTTTCCAGTGGTCTAATCCGGGATTGCTTTGATATCGGCCTAACATTCTAACAGCAAAACTAATATCCGATTGAGTACAAGTCTGAATATACATCGAACTCCTAACTAGAGATGCATAGGGAATAGATTCCATTTCCTTTCATTCCAAATCATTCTTGGGACATTACATTTCACTAAATTTATCCTCTTTCTAAATTGGAACTACCCCTACTGAGCATTTTTCCATCCTAAATCTCTCTAATAATTTACTGAGATATCCTTTCTAAGATAACCCTAATAATCCTTGTGTTTTGTTGCAGAATATTTCTATTCCAATCACATAAGATGCCTCACCCATATCTTTCATTTCAAAATTATTAAAAAGAAATTTCTTTACATCATGTAACAAGCCCAAATCATTAGCAACTAAAAGAATATCGTCAACATATAGTACCAAAATAATGAACTTGCTCCCACTGACCTTCATATAGATACACCCATCAACAGTGTTCTCTACAAAACCATAAAAGGTAATGGTATCAATGAACTTTAGATACCACTGATGAAAAGCTTGTTTCAAACTATATATTGACTTTTTTAATATACACATCATATTTTCCTTTTATGCAGTCAAAAGACCTTTAGGTTGGTCCATACAAACTTCTTCTTCTAAGTCACTATTCAGAACAACAGTCTTTATATCCATTTGGTGAAACTCTAAATCATAATGAACTACTAATGCCATAACAATTCTTAACGAGTCCTTCTTTGAAACAGGAGAGAAGGTCTCTTTAAAGTCAATGCCACCCTTTTGAGTATAACCTTTAACTACAAGTCTGGCTTTGTACCTTTCAATATTACCTTTCAAGTCCCTTTTGGTCTTCAAGACCCATTTACAGCTCACTTGCTTTGAGCCTTCAAATAACTCAACTAGTTCCCAGACTTGATTATCATCCATAGATTTTCACTTTTCTTTCATAGCATTGAGCCACTTTTCAGAATTATTACATTTCATGGCTTCTTTAAATGAGACTGGATCCTTATCAATGCTCAAGTCCTACTCATGCTCAAGTGAATACACCATATAGTCATCTGATATAGCTAGTCTTTTCTCCCTTATAGACCTTCACAATACTATTTCTTATGGTATCACTTGATCATTTGTGACTTGCACATTATTTACTGGTTCATTATTAACATTCTCTTCTTGTGGGTTTGGAATATTAACTTGTTGTTCCGATATGTTGCATGACTGTGATACAATAAAAGGAACAACGACTTGAGAAGAGACACTAGGTGAAGGATTTTCCACTTAAATCTCTTGAATATCCACCTTTTGTGGTTCCCCACTCCCATTGATTTGTCCATTTTCAATTAACCTAGCTTTATCTGATTTAATTATTCTTATACCATGGTTAGGACAATAAAATATGTACCATTTGGACTTTTCTGGATAACCGATGAAGTAACCACTAATGGTTCTTGCATCAAGTTGCAGGTGTCTCAAGCTAGGTTTCCTACCTATCCATAATTCATAAGGTGTCACAAGAATCACTTTACTAGGAACCCTATTAAGTAGATATGTAGCTGTCGATAATGCATACAATCATAAAGATAAATGTACATTCGTGTAACTTAACATACTCCTAATTATATCCATAAGAGTACGATTCTGCCTTTTAGCTACACCATTCTACTGTGGTGTACTGGGCATTGTATACTGTGCACAAATGCCCCAACTTTGAAGAAATTTTGCAAATGGACCTAGACATTGTCCATTCTCATCATATTTACCATAATATTCACCACCTCTATTAGACCTTACGACTTTCACTTTTCTATCTAACAGTCTTTCTACCTCATTAATTAATACCTTAAAAATGTCCACTGATTAAGACTTTTCATGTAGGAAATAGAGATAGCAATAACGTGAATAGTCATCAATAAGGTGATCAAATACTTTTCTCTGCTCCAAGATGGGACATGAAAAGGGCCATATATATTAGTGTGTATTAATTCAAGTAACTCGGTACTTTTTGTGGCTGAATTCCTAAATATGTGTTTGGTTTGCTTGTCTTTAATGCAATCCACACACACATCCCAATCAGTAAAATCTAGTTGAGGTAAGATTTCGCTTTTCACTAACCTTATCATCCTTTCTCTAGATATATGGCCTAACCTTTCATATCATAAGTAAGTAGAGTGTTCATTATATGCACTACGTTTATTACCAATATTATGTTCAACATGACACAAGGATTCAAAATAATCAACATCAAGGTTGAAATGATACAAACCATTTATTAATGTACTATAACCATAATGGTACTATCGTTTATACAAAGAAAAAACAGCTTTTCCAATATTGAAATTAAAACCTATTTGATCCAACTTACTAACAAAAACTAAATTTTTAGCACATTCAAGAACATAAAGACACTTATCAAGATCTAGACTACAACCAATGTCTAAGATCAATCTGTACGCCCCTATTCCTTCTATATGTGCCTTCATTATGTTACCCATATATAGGAACTCTTCATTTTCGTTTATGGTTTGGATCGAAAGGAATCCCTGCTTAATATGTGACACATGAGTAGTTGCACCTGAATCTAACCAAGAGGTATTATTAGGCATCTTAATAAGATTTGATTCAAAATATACTGAAACATAGTACCTACCTTTCTTTTCAAACCAAGCCTTTCTCTTAAGGTAATCTTTCTTAAGGTGACCAGCTTTCTTGCAGAAGAAACAATGCTGCTCTTTATAGATTTGGCCCTTATTAACCTTCATTAGGGCTTTGTCCTTTTTGTTGCTCTTCTTTCGTGGCTTCCCCTTTCTGCTGCTAGCTTCTATGAAGTGAACAGAGTGTTCCTTCATTTTCTTTAATCTCCCTTCCTCTTGCCCCAATACGACCTTGATTTCTTGAAAATTCCATTTTTCCTTCAGAGTGTTGTAATTCACTTGGAACTGAACAAATTCAGGAGGAAGTGAGTTGATGATGAATTGTACTACGAAGGATTCACTCACATCCATGCCCATTGATTTCAACTTTGCTGCTAGATTTGCCATGCCTGTTACGTGATCATGGATAGGTTATTACCAGTCAAACTTCTTGATCGTTAATTCGCTCATCAAGCTTCCTACAATAGACTTGTCAGTTATGTTTGATTGTGAGTACTCTTTGATTTTCATCATGAATTCCCTTCTATTGTCCGTATGAGGCATTGGTGGCTTAACATTTTCAGCCATTGTCAATCGCATCAAGTTTGGACTCAACCTATTAAACTTTTCCCAAGCCTCAAAATATATCCTTTCATCTTGGGTACTAGTCTCAGTAATGGTTGCAGGCTTCTCTGCAGTTAATGTCAAGTCCTTATCTATAATACCCAACTAAAATTGGATTTGCTCAGACCAATCGACATAGTTTAGCCCGTTGAACTTGATCAAACCGTTACTCATAGCCAATAAATTACTAGAAACTACAAACGTAAAAACAAACTCACACATTAATACGTTGAGTACAATTAATAGATTCAGACAATAACAAACTTTAATATATATATTTAAGTCCACCTTTGGGTGATACTTAAACACATATCCTTAATCCATGATGATGCTAACATATATATA
>JANQAP020000205.1:379961-407576 GCA_026874005.2 Erythroxylum coriaceum | reverse complement strand
AGTGAGCTGTTTGGTTATGATAGACAGAACAGAAACAATTGTCTCCGTCTCGAGGACAGAAATGTGTTTGGTTGCAGGGGACAAAACATAAAATAGTAGCTATGACGAAAATGCCCCTACAGTATAATATGATTAGAAATATGTAATTTATTGATTATTTTATAATTGTATCAATATTTATTTTAAGTGCATTTGTAATATTTTAATAACGATGAAATAATTACAATATAATTAATTAGATTATTGTTGTTATTTAATTACATTACATTATATTTAATTAAAATATTATTAGTCATTAATTAAAATATTATAATTAACTAATAATATAATTAAAATATTCGTGGGGAGGGGTTTTCTTGTAAATTTACGTGCGTGTTTTGTTTCTGTCTCCGTCTCTGCACTCTTGTCCTCTGGTTTTGGAAGGAACAAAAATTTTATGTCTTTGTCATCCAGAGTCAGGACAGAAATTGGTGGGGACAGCAAACAAACAGGTCGGAGACAGGATTTTTCTGTCCCTGTCATCTGTCCCCACCCATGGGGACATCAACCAAACGTAGGGTTAGGGTACCCTTTTTCACGTAAAGTTGCAGTATTGCTACCTATTTAAAATATATAATTAACGTGCATGACAAGTTAAGATATAGTAAAAATTGGAGCTTCAAACTACACCTCCCAATAGTAAAAGTTCGTTGCGTTATCCATGGTCTCATATATGACAAGTGAGATAGGTTTCTGCTTAGCTTCAAACCGTCAAACATTCCTTTCTTTCCAAATGGCTTGCATGCACATGCTAGCTATTGCTATGTGTTTCAACTTTGGGAGATTTCTTTAAGAATAAAGCCATTAAATAGCACTGGAAAATGTATTAGCTTGAATTGGCCAGATACAACTCATTTTAACTACTTCCCATATACGGTTGGTGATCACACACGTGAAGAATAAGTGATTTCTTGTTTCTTCCTCTGCTGAACAAAAAGGACAAAAAGAATCAATGTTTAAATACCTAATTCTATATGCAACGTTAAGCCGGTTCTAAATAGTTGGCCATAGGAGAAAGGAGGTTTTAGGTGGTATGATTTTGTTCTAGATGATTTTATACCACTCCACTATTGGTTTCTTCATCCTTAAATAGTCTCTCGTTAGTTTATTAGAAAGATGATGAGTAGGTCCATTATGCCAAAAGAATGTGTCTTGATTGAGAGGATTGGGAGAATACTGAGGTTGCAAATGACTAAGGCTTGCTCCCGTTGATGAGTGATTTCATTTTTGTGTGAAGTGGGAGATTGATAGAATTCCTTAGTACACTTAAGGAGTTAATGAGAGCAACTTGACCAGAACAGTTGTCAAATCACAAGGATATTAGCTTCCCATTGCCAATGGAGCAAGACATGTCATTTTGGATAAGATTTTCATTTTGAGAAGTTAGTTTAGAGAAAAGGAGTTGGATACTTTCTTGCTAATTTCCCATATGCTTCTGCCTTTGAGAAAAAAGGAATGAATCCATCTGATCTATAATGATTTCCTATCTTAAAGGATCCACGAAAACCTTTTCAAGATAAGTGTTTGATTAGTGACTTTCACTGAAGAAACACTTAGTCCCCCTTCTTCTTTTGGATAACAGATGTCTGACCATTTGACTTTAGCACTTCCCTTTGCACCATTAGTGTAACATACCATACCTATAGTGCCTATGCCCGAACATATCCACGAATAGTTGAGAATATACTCTACAGAAATGGTACATTAGAACAATCACATTAATACAGTCTGAGGCATCAATATAACTTTAGCATTCCAAATACTTATTTCCTTCACAATCATAATAAGTCATATATGTCCTTAACGTTCCAAATTCAAGTGGACCATACACAATAGTTTTGAATTCAATCCCAGTACATCATACAGTACAAAAATTACACACTAAAGACAATATATGGCATAACATGGAATGCTAATACAAAAGACATCTATCTAGACTTTACAGGTATCAGCTAACCAGACCTTTGAGCCATTCTTATCCCCAAAATAATCGTACTAGAATTATATTAGATTGCTTTAGAAGCTAGATCTCCCTTGAACCTGAAAATCTACGTTGCAATTTTGATGAGTTTGTGAACTCAGTGAATGAACCATCATCGATGTGCTCACTCAAGTCAGAACATAAAGACAAGTATATAACCTAAGTCACCAAGTATAACATATTATCCAGTATTGAATATCACATCACATTTTATCCTATGTCAACAAATACAACATGTATTTCAATTATTTCATATCACTACTTCAAAACAATCCAATAAATCATCCCTATCATTCATATAATATATGTAAAGCTGTATATGCAAATGCACATATGACTCCATTCTTAATTTGCTTTGTTTTGACTTAGCAACCATCAACCCAATTTACTATCCCGTATCTGTTGTGAATACCAGGCTCATTTCATTTATTGTCTCGTATCTATTATAGATATCAGGCTCATTGTTATCTTTGTGCACAATCCTGAGCTTAAAGCTCTTTTTCACACATTGGCTACTTCAATCACAACTTCTTTATCTGATTATGCATTTCAATGTAATGAGATGTATCAATTCACATATTATGCTTTCAGTACTTTTCTTTCAATATGCTCATGTCACATATCAAATTCTTTGGATCTAAGTCCGGCATTCATCATTCAAATGTTCATACATTCCACGTTACATATACAATTCAACAGAAGCACATATAATTGAGTTTACACATCTAGGTTAACTCACAGTATGCTCCAGAAAAACTATTGCCTTGATGATTTAGCAATGTCTAGATGTTGATGATCAACTTGTGCGTCTATAGTCAAGCAATACACACATAGTTTACAATCACTAATCTGTTCAATCATATGAATATACAATCATGCACATGTATATGTGTCATGTTCAATGCATACTAAATGACCTTTCTGAGTATGTATTCTTAATCACAAATCTTGACTGATCAATTATTATAACTTGTATATTACCACTTTGCATTCAGGTTTCTATCTTGAGTAAGTTTGATAACCCTAAATTCATCAATCATACATTCATCAACCTTTTCTAACAATATACATTCACACAATTTTCCAATTATCATTCATTCATACCTAATACACCTTACTCATATCCTTTGAATCATATTTGCATTCATAAGAACACCTTTATTCCTTTAACAACTCAAATTTTCCAAATTTAAATATATTGATATCAAGACAATCTATTCATTAAGTAATGAGACCAATTAACAACCTAAACTTATCGAACCTTTAACCAATTAATCAAGCAACAATCTAAGTTCATTTCAAGCCTTAATAAAGTCTAAATACACTAATGTAGAGTGACTTATCCTCATTTGGTTTAACAAATTCACAAAACTGAAATTATCATTTAAAAGCTTGGGCCACAATCGTGGAGGACCTTCCCACGATCGTGGGATGAGTACCCCGATTGTGCACTATCCAATGTCCCTCAATTCTCCACAAATTTCATCTACTAAAGATCATCATTAACGCTTCAATTTTTCAAAATTCATACTCTCAAAAGCTACTTTAATTCATGTTAATATAGCTTCCATCTTGGTTACATTAAAGCTCTCTAAATTCTATTCATTTATGTCACTAATAATAATTCTTACACATACACTAACATCCCCTTTTTTCCATATTCAAAAGAAAATTCTTTCATATCAAATTCAAAAAACCTTCGTAACAATCCATTAATTATACCTCAATTCCTCATCAATTTCATCTTAATTTCCAACTCAAAATCATTCATTTAAAAGCTCATAAACTACTATTTTTCATGCATGCTAAACAGAACAGAAACTACCATTCCTGCATCACTTTCCCAACACTCATTTAACACCAATATCACAATCAATCCATCCCCACTTCAGTCATCATCAAGTTTTATTAACATATATCATAAGAGATCAGTCTTTCACTTACTTAATTATCTCAATTGCCTCCTCAATTATCAAGCTAACCTAGTCTTCCATGCATGCAAGAATAATTCCAAAAACAAGATAGGAGTATAATGATTTCGACAGTAATAAAAAAACTCAAAAATCTATCTATCTCTATGAAGAATTTGACCAAGGTTTTGAGGTAGTAATGGATATAATTGAAGCAAAATTTCATAATCTATGAAGGTGTGTGTGTGTTTCGGTGGTGAGAGGGAAAGAGAAGAAAAAAGCATGCAGAAGAAACAATTAGAGGAAAACATGACCCTGCATTTGCTTAAACCATTTGGTGTAAGGTGTCTTTGTTTTAGAAGGACACATGTCATGCAAATGGAGTAAGCTACATGTCTTCTTATGTGGCTACCAATTATCACCAATATCTTAGGTCATTTGTCACTCAATCACTACTGCCATTTGTCACTTAATTTTCTATGCCAAAAGTTACTCATTTTATAGGCTTAGTCATCCTAATTTCTTACATATCAACTTGTCTTGCCATTCAACATTTTTCCTAGACTAAATGTACATTTAATTCATCAATTTTTCAATTGTAGCAATTAACTCCAAATTACTAATTATAATCCATCAAACCAAAATTCAATCCATAAACAATACATAATAAAATCATCATCATTTTAAACCTTTCATACCCCAGAACATGTCAATTGAGTGCATATACTATCTTTTCAATGCTTTCTAAATCAACATTCATATGTATATATGCTCATGTTATGTATGTGAATGAAATGCACCTCATAAATTCTAAAATGATATAACTCAAAATTCTAACATTTTAACCCTCAGTAAGTTTTGGAAACCGGCTATTATAATTAGAATGATTCCATAAGAAGTCTTTGAAGATTCTTTCAATTGTCTTGGAAACATTTTATAAAAGGAAAATGTGTGAGCTACAATATATATGTAGAGAGTTGAGAATAGATTTTATGAGTTGCAATTTCCCTACAAAAGATAGGAATTTATTCACCTAAGAGCTAATTCTTCTCTGAATTTTCTCTATAATAGGATTGCATTCAAGGAAGGTGGTCTTTTTATTGAGACAGGCAGACCCAAGTGTAGAAGAGGTAAGGCTTTTTTGATCATCCCAATTATGGAAGCAATATGTGAAGCCATATGAGAAGCATCTTTTGAAATTATGAAATGAATTTTGTTGAGGTTGACCTGCAGTCCAGAGACTTCTTTGAATTTGTGAAGAGACTTCATATAATTGTGGATGGATTCCACTTTTGCACTCCAAAAAAGAAGCAAGTCATCTGCAAATGCAAGCTTAGTAAGTCCAATTTTCTTACACTTCAAATGATATTTAAATCTTGCATTCAAGTCCACTTCAAGCTTGATTATAGAATTGAGTACTTCCATGCACATGATGAAGAGGTAGGGGAAAGAAGATCCCCTATCTTAGTCCATTCCCATCTTTGAATACTTTGAAGGGCTCCCATTTATTAGAATTGAACAGCTCGCTATGGATATGCATTCTTGGATCCAACTAATGTAAGTGAGTGGGAATCCATAAGCTTCCATCATCTTCCATAAAAAAATTCCAACTAACATTATCATAAGCCTTGTGAAAGTCAAATTTGATAGTACAATTGGGAGCTGAATTAGCTCTTCATAAACCTTTATAAGCTCTTGCATAATCTATCTGTTGTAAATAAAGGCACCTTGATTGTCACTTATGAGTAGAGCAATTACCTTTTTTTAGTTTTGATGTAAAAATCTTGGAGATGATTTTGTAAAGAAAATTTGTACAATCAATGGGTCTGAATTCATTAAAGCTTGAGGGATTAAAACTTTTTGGTATTAAGCATATAAATCTCTTATTGATTTCTTTGAGCATCACACCTTTGGAGAAGAACTTTTTTGCTACATTTTTTACAAATCTACCCATGATGTCCTGATATTTCTGGAAAAAGAAACCATTCAGTCCATCAGGATCAAAGGCTTTCATGCCATCTGCTTCCTCAATCTCTATGTCCTCCACAACTTTTGTTAACAATGCATTATCAGCCTGCTTAATTTTCTTCATATTAAGTGCCGAGAGATCTGCGATAGAGACTAATGCTACATTTGGGGTTCCAAGCAAATTATTGAAGTAGTTCGCAGCTTCATTTTGAATATCCATATGGTTCTGAAGGATCTGTCCCTCATTATTGGTAATTGAGAAAATTCTATTTTTGTTTTAACAATCTAGGATTAAGTTGAAGAAGAACTTTGAACTTCTATCTCCATCTTTAAGCCAATTCACTCTAGCTCTTTGCTGAAGTAGGGAGTTATGATTTTTGACAAAAAGAAAATAGCTTGAGAGATCTTATTTTTCTTTTGCAAGGAGTGAAGGATCATGTGGTGAAAGTGAAAGTAATTTTTGGATTTCAGAAAGATCATCCTTAGCTTTCAATAATATTTCATCTGTGGATCCCTTTGAAGAATGTAGCAATTTCAGTCCTCATTTGATTGCCTTCAGCTTTTGTACACGTGTAAATTCCTTGGTTCCACTAAAGGAACATTCAGCACCTTTTCTACAAGCATCATTAAATCATGGATCTTTGGCCAAATTGTTGTTACATCTAAATAGGTGGAAACTAGCAACCTTCTGAAATAGATTCTCAATTTTAATAGGGGTGTGATCTAAAAGAGAGGATCTTGAAATATAGCATTGTTGTTGGGGAAATGTGCTATCCATTTGGCATTCACCAATGCTTGATCAAGTTTTTTTTAAATGAACCAATGTGAGGATTGTTTATTTGACCATATGAACCTATGGCCTATGTCCTTTAGGTCTGACACCCCCTAATTTATCTAAATATTGCTTCAAATCTTCTGAATGGCTACGAAATCCCTACATATTAACCAAGGCAAATCTAAACCTTTACTAAAGTTGATTAGATTATTCCATAATACTAATCTTTGGAACCCAAAGTTGCTTGCATAAATGAAAGAAACAATGATGTCAGTTTTCTAATGCAAAAAGGACACTTTAAGATGCATACTCTAGTTAGTGCAATTGAGAATTTCCTTATGTGTGCTTAATTCTTTATACATTCACTTCTTAAAACTTAGTGATTATTGTTATGAAATGCTTAAAATACTCATTTAGTTTATATTTGATTTTAGGTACAATTTAGAAGAATAAAAGCTAAAATGAGTTAAGAGCTCATTCCTTAAGCTAACATTTGATGTTCAAACTCAATTACCCTTGTGGAACAAGAAAGAGATGGATTAGGAAGAGGATTGGACAAGAAATCATAAGAAGAAGAAGAATTAAGCAAAATATGGGAGATACATGGCAGTGTCTATACTTATACAGACGTGTATGCAAATGGAAGACACATTTGGACTTACATGGTTAGATACACGGTCGTTTATCCAGTTGTGTATCTTCACAATTCTCTCATTTCTTTTGACTTATTCTATATGCCCAGAAACCTAATTTTTCATATAATATTTGGACGGCAAAAAGAATGAGAATCAATTTGGGACTTTGTGAAGGGCAAAAAACTTACTTTTTCAAGACCCATGGAGTGCTAAGCTTCTCTATTCCAATTCGAAAGTGAAATCGAAACCTAGGATCACGGTTAAGCATATCTTTTCATTGTTTTATGTTGAATCCCTCTCTTTATGGATTGTTATTGTTGTTCTATGTTTATTGATTTAGATATTGTAAAAGATGATTTGAATGTGTTCATTGGAATGTTTTTATGACAACCCATTGCTAGAATCTTTTATACAATATGTAATCGTTGTGTTTTAGATTCGTTTGTAGCTAGTAATGACGGTCAATCATTAGAAACAACGCAACATAGGTTGAATAACCCAAACTTGTGTGTTTATTACCTAGATTGGTCTGTTTCCATATTCGTAACGCTACTGTCCAAATAAATTTAGAGAGCTTGTTCTAGGTTTTTTTATAGTTAAGTTTAATTAAAGAGCTTATTTTAATTAAACAAGACCTAAAGAAAAATAAGGATTAACATAACTTGTTATTAATCTACGACTGATAGTTCTAAGAGAGGTGTGGAAACATTGGAACAATGAAATATGTTTAATTATGTGTAGGCTGAGATTGACTCAAGAACTGGATTCTAACATATTCATCACTTTCATCACTTTTAACTGCTTTCTATAATTTGTTTTCATTAATTTAGTTTTACTTTGTTTTCTTAATTGTATTAAACCAAAATCCCCTTTTTTATCTCAAACATCAATTATTTTCACTGCAAAAGTTACACATACATTGCCTGTGGATACGATATATGCTCATCACTACTATAAATTTTTAATATGCAGAGTTAGGTTTATTTTGTGGTGTACTTGACAAGCACTATCAATTTTTAGCACTGTTGTATAGAGTGTGATGCTCTAATTTTTGTTTTTGATTTTGGTTGGTGATGCATGTATATACTTGTTTATAAATGTTTCTTTTAATTATTTCTTAATCTTTACACATTTGTTAATTTTAATGCATGGTAGTGACAAGATCTCCTTACAGAGAACCTGTACAATTTGATCCGAAGATCGAAAGGACATTACGGAGATTACGAATCGAAGCTAGAATAACTCCAAAAGTACAACAAGAGTTTTAATTTGAAGAAACCATGGCTAATCTGCTAATATCAAGTGAATTGGCTGCACCAGACTTAACCAAAAGGCCATTATGCATTACTTTTCCAACTTTTACTGAACTTGTTCATTTTGAACTTAGGTTTGGATTAATACATTTGTTACCTAATTTTCATGGACTTGTAGATGAGGATGCCTATAAACATCTCAAAGAGCTCGATGTGGTATGTATGAGTATGAAACCTCTAAGGGTGATAGAAGAGTAGATAATGTTGAGAGCTTTTCCATTCTCTCTAAAAGATGCAGCAAAGGATTAGTTATTTGATTTTCCTACTGGGAGTGTGAACACTTGGATTGAGATGAAAAGGCTTTTTTTGGAAAAATATATTTCGACATCAAAGACAGTAAGCATAACAAAAGAAAGCTGTGGCATAAAGCAACATAACTCCTTATCGAGTATTTCTACGAGGGATTGTTACATATGGAGAGGAGTTTCGTAGATGCTGCGAGCAGTAGAGCATTATATGAGAAGAGTACTGTAGAGGCTCGTATTTTAATTGAGCGAATAGCTGCTAACACTCAATAATTTTTCACTCACAGTGATGTTCATTGTGTAAAGTACTTCATCCATTGAACATCATTTAGATGAGCTAACATCTTTAGTTAGACAATTTACAGTTGGACAGGTACAAGTAAAGGCGTGTGGCATATGTGCAAATACAAGCCATCCGACTAATGGGTGCTTGACCTTACAAAAGTGGAGTATAGAATACGTGAATGCTGCGGGAGGGAATTTTCCTAACTAGTACAATCTGTATTCCCAGACATATAACCCAGGTTGGATAGACCATCCCAACCTGATTATGGGGGAAATAGGTAGCAGAACTACTTCTCGAAGTGGCCACAAGGAGTGCAGCAATTCTAATTAAGACCTCAAGCCTCTTCCTCAAATTCAGGTACATCTTTGGAAGACTTGGTTAAGTTTATTGCTACTAACACTTTACAATTTCAGCAGAAAGTAAAATCGAGCATGCAAAACTTGGAAAGCCAAATAGGTAAGATGGCGGTGGTGATCAACCACCTAGAATTGTAAAGTGGAGGAAAGTTGTCATCTCAACCCAAGGTGAACCTAAAGAATGTCAGTGTTATAACTTTGAGGAGAGGAAAGGAGCTTGAGGTTTCCAAAAGGACCCCACCGAGGATTGCAAATGAAGAAGAGAATGAGAAGGAGTTAGAAAATGAAGAAAAATCTTATTTAATACAAAGGTAATCTTCAAAAACCCTAATATCATTAAGACTAATCCTCCACCTTTTCCTAGCTGATTAGCAAAACTGAACAAAGAGGAAAAAAATAAAGAGATATTAGAGACTTTTCAAAAGGTGAAAGTGAACATACCTTTGCTAGAAGCAATCAAGCAAGTACCAAGATACGCAAAATTTCTTAAGGAATTGTGTACCAATAAAATAAAGCTGAGAGGTGACAAGAAGGTAATGATGGGTGAGAATGTTTCTATGATTTTTAAGAAGAAAATACTGCCAAAATTCCAAGATCCAAGTATGTTCACTATCCTATGTAAAATTGCTAACATTGTGATTGATAAAGTTATGTTAGATTTGGGAGCTTAAATTAATGTTATGCCTCGTTTAATTTATGCTTCCTTAAATCTAGGCCCTTTAAAAGAGACAAATGTTATCATACAATTAGCCAATCGTACTAAAACTTATCTTGATGGTGTAGTTGAGGATATCTTAGCATAAGTGAATAAGTTGGTATGTCCTGCAAACTTCTATGCAGGTGATATGAATGATGAAACTTCATACAATCTAATACCTATCTTTCTTGGGAGGTCGTTTCTTAACACAACTTAGACTAAGATAAATGTTAATGAGGGCACCCTCATATGGAATTTGATGGGGAAGTCATTCATTTTAATATTTTTGATGCAATGAAACATCCTTGGGATGACCATTTTGTTTTCTTTATTGATGTGATTGATCCTTTAATGTAGGAAATGTTTAAATTGAGTTGCAAGGATCAATTAGAGACATTCTTAACTGAGCACCTAGAAGTAGGAGTCAATAATGATTTTGAGTTGGGAGATAAGTTGATTAAAATGGCAGCTACCTTAGAATCATTGGAGAACTCTCCCAAAACGTATGATGTGGCTTCCATACAATTACCTGATTCTTACCAGAGGTTGTGACCTTTTGATATGCAAGTACCTGATGTAAAGATGAAACCATTACCCACCCACTTGAAGTATGCTTATTTAAGAGATAAACAGAGCTTACCAGTCATTATTTTTGTAGTGTTAACTTTAGATCAAAAAGAAAAACTGATTCGAATGTTGAGAGAGCATACGAAGGCCAACCGATGAACAATTGCAGACATCAAAGGAATAAACCCTTCTATATGTATGCACGTATTTTGTTAGAGGAGGATGCCAAGTCCACAAGGCAAGCTCAACGTAGATTGAATCCTCTGTTGATGGAGGTCATGAAGAAGGAAGAGTTGAAGCTTCTCGATGATGGGGTCATTTACCCAATCTTCGATAGTAAGTGGTAAGTCTAGTTCAAGTGGTTCCAAAAAATTCTGGAATCACAATAGTGACTAATCGGGAAGGTGAGTTAATTCCCACCCAAGTGCACATCGGGTGATAAGTTTGTATCACCTATAGAAAACTAAACTTGGTGACTCGTAAAGGCCATTTTCCCCTTCCCTTTATTAATAAAATGTTTGAAAGATTGGCTAGTTATAGGTATTATTATTTTCTTGATGGCTTTTCAGGTTATCTTTAGATCCCGATTGCACGGGAAGATCAAGAAAAGACCACCTTCACTTTCCCATTCAGTACATTTGCTTACTGAAGGATATCATTTGGATATACAACGTACCCGCCATTTTCCAAAGACATATAGTGAGCATTTTCTCTTAGTATGTTCAAAAAATAATCGAGGTATTTATAGATGATTTTAGCATTTATGGTTCTTCCTTTGATGAATTCCTAGAGAATCTTGCTCTTATTTTGGAATGATGAATTGAAACTAACCTTGCGCTTAATTGGGAAAATTTTTATTTTATAGTAGATGAAGGTATAGTTTTATTACATATTAAAACGTGTAAAATTGCACCAGCATGTCTAAAGGGCATGTAATGCTTTGTAAACATATGCAACCTCAAAATTAGATGCTCAAATTTAAAAAAATTCACTAAACATTATAACATATATTACTAGAGAGTGACTTCTCTTCAATTTTATTACTAAAGATTGAGTTTGAAGTTACTGATTTAAAATATTGTATAAGATTTGAATGTAATGTTGAACTATGATTTTAGGCTAACATAATCTAGTTATTAGGTTAAGATATGGACAAATCCTTGTCCTTTTTTTATTTCTTGCATGTTCCTCCTTTTCCTTCTAATTAGTGAAATTCTATCATGAAATATACAAGATATATTAGGAGGAACATGGATGTGGCATTGATGCACACACAATTAGCTTCGTAAGCGTATTATATATACTTTTATTAGAATTCTTACATGTAAGAATGGTTTATTGAAAATATAATACCATTTAATAAAGTTATGTTCATAGTTTTTCATCATCATACTTCATAATGATTACTGGAAGTTGTTGCATCTCTATAGAATTAAAAGACATTACAATATCTGACTCCAATCATAAGAAGGATGGTGTTAAGAAGAATCTATACAGAGGTGCTAGTATGTAGCAATATGTTATCTACATTGTATATGTCAAACAAAGATAACTGCATTATGTCTAACATCACAAAATATTTATCAAAATATGTAGCTCATGTCTTTTGGAAAGTGTTATTGTATTTTGGTCTACAATGTGATGATAAAAGTTCTTAGTCCTCATTTTGTACCTCATATGCGACATAATTCTCAAGGAAACATAAAAAGTAAGATTCAAATTTTTTTATAATAATATGAATTCAGTATTGGTTCTCTTGCTTATATATATTGGTATAAAGTGGAATTGTATTTATTGACCAACATTTTGAGTATGCTTGTGTTTTGACGACATTTAGCAATGATTACAAGGTTTATATGTATTGTGCCTTGGAATTTTGGCATAGGAACTAGAAACCAGAATCATCGACTAAGGTATGTCCATATTTATATGTTGTGTGCACCGTGTAACTTATAATATATTATTAGATGATGCATTAGACAAATGAGTTGCAATGGAAGGAGTTAACGGAGATTTTGAAGCACCTATATGAGAGGGTGATGTTCAATAATTTCAACTCTTTGTATGACATGTACCAGCCTTCAGTAATAAAATTATGCATAGAACACGCAAATAATGCAATGGAAAATCAAAATTTTCGTTTTGTAATATTGGATTTTGGCTTATATACATACACTTTATTTATAATATGTTCATTAAAAAAAGGAAGTCTTAACTACAATTGTTTTTAGTTACATT
Source organism: Erythroxylum coriaceum (assembly GCA_026874005.2). Taxonomy (NCBI): domain Eukaryota; kingdom Viridiplantae; phylum Streptophyta; class Magnoliopsida; order Malpighiales; family Erythroxylaceae; genus Erythroxylum; species Erythroxylum coriaceum. Next base: position 394,566 of record JANQAP020000205.1, on the reverse strand, counting down.
TTGTTAGATGTTTCATACGTAGTTAAATGGTGTCATGTTATTTTTCATAGAAAAACAAAATAAAACATCGAATTCATTCTTATTACCAGTTACATATACCTTAGAAAGGAAATGGTTTTAATTTAAGAACATAAGAAATGGTTTAATTTAAGAAGTTGATAAGTTAAAAGAAGCGAGAACCTATTAATAATTAAGTTAAAATGTATGCCATGTAGGAAAAAGCTAGTTATATAAAAGTTGAAGCAAAAGCTAGATAAACCAACATGATCCTAATTAGCAGCTTAAATAAAACATAAATCATTGTTGAACTAGCAAGAAAGCAAACTAACGATTAAGTCTGAAATTCCAAACAGGAAGACAATCTAGAAAATATTTAACTGTTTACACAAGGAAAACAAGATTTTGAGGCTTGATTCAATAGTTTATTTTCCTTATGTTTTTCATGGATTTAGGTTTGAAGTTTTCTTGTTATGTGATTAGGGAAGCTTCAATTGGACTAGGTAAATTAGGTGGAATCCCTAACTAATTCATTCTTCTTTCTAGTGTACATCTTAGAATCATAGTGAAAAAGCCCTCACATATAGTTTTTATCTAGGTATGTTTGTAACTTACCTTTAAATATCAATCTTTTACTTCGTCTTCACCTTCATCTCCATTTTTTACTTTATCTTCAACAACATTAAATTTATTTTTTCAATGCTAGAGGAGATGTGGATAATGATAGTTGCATTTTGCATGATATTTTTGGGCGTAATCTGGTAAGTATTTAGCGTTAAATTGAGAGTTAAGTGTGTGTTTATATGTTAATTATGTTTGTTTATGTGTCTTTTATGGGTTAGTATGAATCCTTGAGCTTAATTTTTATATTTTTTAGGTACCTTGATGTGTGTGATAGTGTTGCGGGGTAGACGGAGAAGAACGATGAAGATTTGAAGAGTTTAGGGCTAAAAGACATAAGTCACGATTGTGCACAGTAAAACAGAGAAGGAAGAGCCCGAAGCAACCAAGCTACGATCATGGACCAGGGACCACGATTGTGACAGAGAGCGTCAAGTCAAGCCATGATCATGCACTTTAGGCCACGATCGTGATAGAAAGGATAAATCAACAGTCACGATGGTGGCAGGCAGGGCTACGATCGTGTCCTGCGTCGAGCTAACACGAAAACTTGAATTTTGAGTAATTTTTTGGACCGCTTCAACCCCGAGTTTGACCTAGGGCTGCTACAGAATAAATAACACACTATAAGATAGCTGACAATAGTTTTTAGAGAGTTTAGAGAGCTGTGCAAAAAAGGGAGATTTTGCAAAAATCCTAGAGAGACCTAGAGAGAGATCAAGCGATTAAGGAAGGAGACAAAGGAAGAGAGGCACAGAGATACGTTTGACGCGACGTACTTCCCAGAACAGGTAGTTTCCCGCAGTCACTACCTCCGAGATCCATTCCAACAATATTTTCTATTTTTTATTTTGATTTCATTGATGTATGAGATTTGAATATTGATTAGGAATATTGTCATTGAGTGTTGATCTTTTGTCTAAACTCACCTTCGGGTTTTTTATTCTTGAGATTAATAAAATTTATTTGATTATGGTTTATTCGATTTATTTGTGACTTAATTTCGATTCTTCATAACTTGGCAACAAACTGAGAGAGTGAGCTGGGTGAAAATCATCGATTTAGGCCAACGAGAGTTAGGTAAATCGATAGGTAGAGAGTTGAATCAAACCGGTAGAGTCGTGTAACAAGAAATCGAACATAGATTCCCAGTAGGTTAATAGACAATTTTAGAACTAATTTAAGTTTTGGACCAATTGCGGATCGAGAAATCGCAATTCCCATAACTTGAATTACGGATTATTAATTAGGGTTAAGAATTATAACTCGAGAGAGAGTAATTCACCTTAGGACAGTCTAGGCCCTTTAAGTCGGAAATTACATAATTGGGTAGATTTTTTTAGTTTCGAATTAATTCCTCCTTTCTCTCAATTGGTCACTTCTAGGTTGAGTTTCGGATTATTTGTGTGAGCTAGCTATTTTGTTCATTCCTTTGGTGCTTTAATTTCTCATATTTGATTCTTGGTTAATTTTAATTTCTGCAATAGTTGTTTAATTAGGTAATGTAACTTCATTGCCGTTAGATTTTAGGACTAGTTCCCTTCATCGTGAAATCGATACCTTAGGTACTACGCGAACGACCCGTGCGCTTGCAGTAAATACCAAGTTTATAAATAGTAAAACTTAGCACATGTAACCTTAAGCAAACAAGTTTTTGGCGTCGTTACTGGGGAAGGCAATTTAGTTCTTTAGTCTAAAGCTTTTCCACCAACTTTTGTTTTTATTAAAAAAACAAAAATAAAAAAAATTTGGGGCGTAAAGTAAAGACACATCGAGACATCTTAGAATGGGATATCTAAAGAGTTTAATGCTGAACAATGATGGAAGATAGATATTATAGAGAGTAAGGAAATTTTGAGAATTACAATGAGTCACAGTATTGTTGGAGAAATAACTACCCTTATTGGACCATGTATACTTCGGGGTAGCTGAACCACCCAGATTTCTATTGGTCTAACAATGCAAGTACTCACATGGGACACCAAGATCTATTTGAATTTCAACATGACGGATCTAGTTCATGGGATTCTAAATTGGACAAGATGTTGGATAAGCTCACAGATATGGAAGAAGGGCAGAAGAGACTAGAAGAGCAAATTGATCAAGTGACGGAAAATCATACCGCTGCTATTAATAACTTGGAGATTCAAGTAACATAGCTTTCTTGTGAATTTTGTAAGAGAAGTGTAGAAGACTTGTTGATAAGAATGAAATTACAACAACTAGAACAATACGAGGCTATCACACTTAAGAATGGGATAGAGCTAGAAGAACCAGAGGAAGACCATGTCGAACCCCAATTCGTTGGCAACCAAAAGAAGATGGAAGTGTACGAGGAAAAGAATTCCAACCCTCTCTATTATTCACCAGCCCTAGATATACCACATGTGAAAATCGAAAATTCTTGGGTAAATGTCCATGTAAAGAACCCTATCCTTTGGATTGATCATAATGAAGAGACATTCCACATGAATGATGTATTTAAGAATCCGAAGGTTAGTAGCTCATTCAAGATAGTTGATGTGTTCGAATCTTATGATGAACAAGAGGACGATGAACAGACGACAGCAGACATCGAGTTTGAAGAAGTGATAAAGGTCTCTGCTCATAAATCGGAAGAAACAAAGGAGACGAAGGTGATGAAGGAAGAAGGAGAGCAATTCACCTTTGTACAGGACAAACTGTTAGATTCGATGGAAGATTCAGGGAGTTTTGTTATTCCCTATTTTATTGACAGTCTGTTAGTGAAAAGGACCTTACTGAAATTAATTAGTTTTCATAATTTTATTAATATTATCCTTTCGATCATCTTGCAATTTGTAGCTTACTCACGGGCTACAAAATTGATGTTGAATGAAAAGGGTAGAAGCAAGCCACTCATAATTGATCCTGGCTGAGTTTTAAAGGATGAAGGTCAAAGTAATGACCATAAATTAGTACGTTTAGTAGTAGGTTTAAATTGTGGTGTAGTTAGGTTTGTTTTAAATTCTTAAATAAGTCATGAATAATTTGGAATGGTTTGTAGTGCTAATTCTTTTGTTCTCTTGACTCACTTATAAGATAGGGAAACATTTTCGATGTCAAGCTGATTTGGTCTTAACATTATAGCCATCGCCACCTTTTTCACCATAAACGATTTCATGTTTTAACCCTTTTTGTTTCATTTTGTGTTAGTATTTTCTTCTTATGTTTTTCGTATATTGTGTTTATTTACCCCAGGTATGTGATCTCTTTTCACCTTGAGGACAATGTATTGTTCAAGTGTGGGGAGGGATTCTGTGTTTTTTCGTTTGAATGTGAATTTTGCATACTATATGATAGTAGTAGTTTATATTGTGTGAAGTGTGTGAATGTGTCAATGGCTTAGATTAAGTGAATTTTTTTTATTTTGGACATAGTCTATTAGGTTGTGAACAATCATTAACCTGCGAAATTAGTGAATTAGGGGGCCTTTGGATAACTATACAACCTAATTAGGACTTAGTGTAAATTTTACACCCTATAGATTGTCACATTCATTCATAATTTGAGGCCTTTTAGCTAAGTAACTTAACTAGTATTTTTTCATGGAAATGAATAGTTTAAAGCAATAAGGTAGGCAATAAAAAAACAAAAAAAGTGTTTAATAAGTGTTCAATAATCACTATTCCGCTGGCCTTTAGGTTATGAATAGAGCTAGAAGACAATTGAAAATGTGATGTAGCTAAGTAACCGGATCGACACACATCACAAATGTGTGCCTTCGCGTAAAAAGGCTATAATGATATTTCAACCAAGATGTTTAATAAATGATTTAGTTGAGTAACCGGATCGACATTCATCACAAATGTTTGCCTCTGAGTAAAAGACTAAGTCCCGATTTAATTAAAAATTAAAAAAAGTGTTTTAAATAAACACCTACCAGACTTGTAATAAGCTTGAATTTTCATATAATTATACTTAGGAATAGTTACAAAGTCCGAGGGACCGAAGATTTATTAATGTGTGGGTACAATTGAAAAGGGTAGTTAAGTAACATTTAGGTCTTGATTTAGTTGTATATTTAGTTCAAAGCCGTTAGATACATATTTTGTTTGTTAATGATTTGCCATAATTTGAATGATTGTGTCCAAGATTAAAGTTATTTCATGAAGTCAGAGCCATTGTCTCATTATTGCATTGTGTGTTATGTATTTTGTTGTTTTGTTTGCTTGAGGATAAGAAAACGTTTAAGTGTGGGAATGTTGATAGTTGTATTTTGCATGATATTTTAGGGTATAATCTGGTAAGTATTTAGCGTTAAATTGAGAGCTAAGTGTGTGTTTATGAGTTAATTATGTTAGTTTGTATGTTTATGTGTCTTTTATGGGTTAGTATGAATCTTTAAGCTTAATTTTTATATTTTTTAGGTACCTTGATGTGTGTGTTAGTGTTGCAAGGTAAACGGGGAAGAAAAATGAAGATTTGAAGAGTTTAGGGCTAAAAGACATAAGCCACGATCATGCACAGTGGCCACGATCGTGATAGAGAAGGAAGAGCCAGAAGTAGCCAGGCCACGATCGTGCAACAGGGGCCACGATTGTGGCAGAGAGCGTCAGTTCAGGCCACAATCATCCACTTCAGGTCATGATCGTGACAGAAAGGATAAATCACCAACCACGATCATGGAAGGCAGGGCCACGATCATGCCCTATGTCGAGCTGATACGAAAACTCAAATTTTGAGTGATTTTTTGAACCGTTTCGACCCCGAGTTTGACCTAGGGCTGCTATAGAATAAATAACACACTACAAAACAACTGCCATCAGTCTTTAGAGAGTCGAGAGAGCTGTGAAAAAGAGGGAGATTCTGCAAAAATCCGAGAGAGAACTATAGAGAGATCAAGCGATTAAGGAAGGAGACGAAGGAAGAGGGGCGCGGAGATACGTTTAACATGACGTACTTCCTGGAATAAGTGGTTTCTCGCAATCACTACCTCTGAGATCCATTTCGACAGTATTTTCTATTTTTTATTTCTATTTCATTGATGTATGAGATTTGGATATTAATTAGGAATATTGTCCTTAAGTGTTGATCTTTTTGTCTAAACTCACCTTCGGGTTTTTTGTTCTTGAGATTAATAAAATTTATTTGATTGTTTTTTATTCGATTTATTTGTGATTCAATTTTGATTTTTCATAACTTGGCAACAAACTGAGAGGGTGAGTCGGGTGAAAATCATCGATTTAGGCTAACAAGAATTAGGTAAATCGATAGATAAAGAGTTTAATCAAACCGGTAGAGTCGTGTAACGAGAGATCGAACATAGATTCCAGGTAAGTTAATAGAAAACATTAGAAATAATTTAGGTTTTTGTCCAATTGCGGATCGAGAGATCGCAATTCTCATATTTTGAATTACAGATTATTAATTAGGGTTAAGAATTATAACTCGAGAGAGAGTAATTCACCCTAGGACCGTCTAGGCCCTTTAAGTTAAAAATTACATAATTAGGTAGGTTTTCTTTAGTTTCGAATTAATTCCCCCTTTCTCTCAATTAGTCACTTCTAGGTTGAGTTTTGGATTATTTGTATGAGCTGGCTATTTTGTTCATTCTTTTGGTGCTTTAATTTCTCATATTTGATTCTTGATTAATTTTAATTTCTGCAGTAGTTGTTTAATTAGGTATTACAACTTAGCTGTCGTTAGATTTTAGGACTAGTTCCCTTCCTCGTGGGATCGACACCTTAGGTACTACGCCAACGACCTGTGTGTTTACGGTAATTACTAAGGTTATAAATAGTAAAACTTAGCGCATGTAATCTTGAGCGAACAGATAACATATGAGGTTTCAAGAGGCTTAAAAGACATGACCTACTGTGGTTTATTCTTTCTAGCTATTTTGTACTCCCTATGATCTTGGGCTGGTTAACACCAATGTACTAAATAGCTACAAAATCTTTAATTTATTAAAAAACTTAAAAGAATCAGTTATATGAAACTTTAAACTAGTTCCTAAGGTGTGTAATTAGAATTTTTGTCAAAAAATGAATTTAAATAATCAATTTTATAGAAGTTTAGAAGGTGGGGATGGGGAGAGATACCCTTATATTTTGGCTTCCTCAGTTGATCCAAAAAGAGGGTATTCCCACTGACCTTAGGATTTCTTCCTGCACTATTCCTATAGAGGTTGGAGCAGTTGGATTAACTACTAGGATAGGTTAGTGGATATGTTGCTATACTTTCCTACCATGATTAATGGAGTATTCTTTTTTTACATTTCTTATAAATCCTTGGTAATATCATATTCTAAATGTCTTCAACATAAGGATCCAAGAAGCATTGGGCTCCTTTTTAAACTTGTTTGGCTTTCACACATATGAAATAGGCATCTAAACTAATAATTTCTTTTTCTCCTCATCATAAGTGAATAGCATGCAGAGATCTAGAAAAGGTTTATCTAGTATGCAGATTCTTACATAAGTTATCCTATGCATTTTTTAATTCATAACATAAAGAAAGAATTACATATTGCATTTGCTATATAGCCCAACCCCTCAATATAGTAGTACTCTAAAGGGATTTTGTGGAATTTAACCCAAATTAGTGTTATTTTCATTTTTATTAGGCTAGGGTTGAAACGTTACTACCAACTTTTGATAAGCATTGGGCATCTATTGAAGTGCTATAGTCCTAATTCAAGCATAGGATCTAATACTTCTACATAATTTAATTTAAACAGGAAAATGTCATTTTCAGAAAAGAGACATTTTCGGAGCCCCAAATATGTTCTAGAGGATTGAGACATCTTCTGCATATGAGTAAAAGTCACCCACTTTTTGAGGAAAAACCCCAAGAGGAAATTTTTCAACTTTTTAGTAATTTTATGTAATTTTTAATGGCATTTTAGCCTATTTTTTTCTCTAGATGACTGGAAATAAGTCGAAGAGGGGATTTTCTTTTACCCTACACTATTACCAATAACAACAATCTAGGTTTTCCACAAATGAACCATATTAACAGGAGTTTGATCCAAATGCATTAGGAGTAGAATGGGAAGTAAAGGAACAGAGGGCAAGGCAAAAAAGGATGGTTGGCCAGCCATGTTTTAAGAGTGAGGGATAACCAAAATTGAGAAGGAGAGGATTTAGGCCTCAATAATTTTTAGGGGTTGTATAGGAGTAACTTTAGGTGGAGTAGGTTTAGGTCTTTTCTTTATCTAGTAAACACAAGTAAAGGATGGTATTAGGGAAGCAAATGAGAAGTGTTTTAAAGAGGATATGGTTTCATAATCATAGGAAAATAAAGGGATCATTTTTATTCGATCTATGGGCAAGAACAATTAAGAAACAAATGAAAGTTGGATGTATAGTTATTAAAAGGCTAAAGGTGAGAAAAGAGGATTACGAATGAAACTAGGAACACATGGATAAAATAGAACAAACAAAAAGGAAAAGGAGAGTATGTTTATTTCAATAAATAATGAAATTGGACTATTGAATGGAAACACTAATCAATTATAAATCCTACGATAAAAACTCCATTGAGGATTTGTATTTGTCATCCACGATGGACTAAAAAGATTTTGAGCAAACAATTTATGGACATTATAGGTCTGAGTTAGTTAATCTAGATACATTTAAATCTCATTAGTTGGACCTACTAATAAACTCAAATAAATATTATAAAAAATAAGATAAGAATATAATAATTAAATTGGAACAAATACCATGTTACGAAACATATCATCTAAGATAAAATCATTCATGTCTCAGTATTGGAACAATTATGGAAATACCTTATTATATGATTGAAAAGCATTGTTCACACAACTATATTTAGGTTTGAGAGGGATGGTATAAGGAAATCGGAAACATGATCCCAAATTGGATACATTATATAATAGTCAATTAAGCATATTACATTTAGTAAGTCTTTCTACGGTATATCATCCATTAGTAATGTATTTGATTCTTTATAATCTCCATAATCCATGGAAGTCCAGGATCACATTTTTATTTTGTCCATAAATTTTTTATTTCTTTTAAAAACTATCACTTCCTCATGTTCTCGATCACAGTGTCATGCCTATCAATACAGTGAAATTGGTCATATAACAAAGAAACTATTTGTCAATCCCTGATAACACTCATCAATTCATCAATTATAGTAATTTCACATTTCAAGTTACTTAGAGATGAATGAAAAATTTCCTTTAATCTTTCCCATCATATTAAACTTACTTAACAAAATAGTAATTTTTATCTTGAGTTCTAAATAAGAACTCAATCAGTATGTCTCAATTTTTCTGCACCCAATGGACAAATTGTTAATATTAATGGATGTATGATGTTGAATAATGCTACATAACTCTTATATTTATTCCTTGCAAGTTTAACGTAAACTGGTAAAAATCACATTTATGAGAAGATTTCCATTGGCATTGAATTATGTTCTTAATGACTAGTTACCAAAATTATACCTCTTGAAGCAAAAGTTTAGAAAATATATGCAGTAAGGCCTTTTGAAAATTGATGTGCAAAATGCATAAGGCTTGGAAATAATTAGTTCAAGAAATCAAAATTTTGAATTCACCTTACATCCAAAATATTAGTATTCACCTGAGTATCTTGAGACAACTTTGTTAGGCTTACAGTGTAAAACCTATATATATTTAATATGTGGCTCATTAAATAATTATGGCTTTAAAATATTAAAAGTTAAATTCTGATTGGTCAATTTGATTAAGTAAAATAATGTTGATTAAGTAAGATAATGTTTTATTTTAAACTTACTGTTTGATGGGAACGGTTTAGAGATATCTTTATTTTATTTGAAACTAGTCCTCTCTCTCGTCCATACACTTCTGTCTTATTTCTCACCATCAGAAAGTAGTATTATTGAGGAAAAGAGAAGACAAACAAGTTTCCTCATATTCAATCACTTTGAAGAGTTTGTCTTAATCAAGATTGATTTATGGATCAAGGTATGTACTTCATATTTTTATTTTGATGTAAAACATAGAATTTTGAGAGCTAGATTAAAGAATTATTGTGATTATGTTTATGCAATAAATTATGCTTACATATAGCCAAGAAGATATGGTACCGTATCAGCAAGAAAGTCCATGATTTCAAATATCATTAACTTATTTTTAAGTGATAAGCTCATTAGAACATCTATCTCATAGCATGGATTCCAATTCAATGGTGTTTATGACGATCCCAAGTAATAATATACACCATTACCTATTTTCTTGTTCCTTTTTGTATGATTTTACAACTGTTCCAAATTACCATCATTAATATTGCTTCATCTCCTTCACCTCTATGTAGTTTGCCTACTATCTTTCCCTTCTTTCAATGTAAGGCTTTGTTTTGGATTATTTATGTCAGCATGTATATAGGTATAATTTACCCCATCTCTCCATCTCTTCTCCATGTGATCTTATCTTTTTGAATGGCCCAAATCAACACTAATTTCCATTTGATCATGGCTTTGAAGTATTACTAGAACAACAATTCCTATTTAATAATATCGATAGTATGCTTCATAAGGTGTTAAAACTAGGTATAAAATTTTTTAGGCTTTTTTTAGAAATTTATGTTATGGTTGTTAAACGGATGAAGAAAATATTATCTCAGAAATAGGATTTTCACAAGAAGAATGATATATCATTGAAATACTAGTGTAACCCTAATGTGACTAACAGGGAAGGAAAATTAATTTTAAAAGAAAATTACTTTTTAAATTTAAAAAATTTGAGAAATGATAATTAAAATCAATTTAAAAGTTGAGAAGTAGAAATTTCATCATGAATGAGAACCATATGGTTAGACATACAAGATACAATACTAGTATAGTATGGTACTATAACCATAGATGGTTTTTCCATTTTTTATTGAAGGTAACCTTTGTTCATACTAGTGGTATTGAATTTGTTGAGTGCTAGTATAGTTTGTATTAAGTCATGGTATTATTTTAAGCTGTGATATTCTTTTCATTTAGTCAATATTTTTTCATTAGACATAGTATTAAATAAATAAGATTACTAGACTAGTTTGTATCGAGACAAGGTATGATTTATAGTCAAAGATGGTATTCCTATGTTTCATTGTACCTGTTGCTTACTTCAAATGTATGGTGGTACTAGTATTGAATTTACTATATGTTGGTATACTTTATATCAAGGTATACTATTCTTTCAATTCAATAAATATTTAACCGTTTGAAAGTGTATCCATCTTGCTTATCTATAATCAATAATGATATTTTGTAAAATTATATATGATATTATATAAATAGAGTACTAGTATAATTTACATTTGAATTAGGGTATAGTTTATACTTAGAAATAATATATAAATTGTAAACTATACATGGCTAACTTTTATCTACTATTGGTATTTTTTTGTACATTACACAAGTATTACATGTATTGATTATTGATATAGGATGTGCGATCTTCTTGCATATTATTCTTTTAAAACTTTGCTTCTCTCCTCATGTATTCAATAAACAGAAATAAAGTTATAGATTTGATCTTCAAGTATAAAATGACATGAAAATATTTAATGACGATGAAAGAAAATAAAAAAGAATATTAATAAAATAATTGATAGAACAATTATATTATGAAAAGAAAAGTATTTATTCTCACATTCAAATTTCAATAATTACATGGGAAGAATAAACAATAAAAATGCAAGGAAATTGAGAAATTAGAAGAACCAACTTTATTTTAAAGAGAATTAATGTATAAGGGTGGCATTTGGGCCTGGGCCTAGCCAGGTTTAGGTTGACGTTGGGTCTTAATAATGAAAATCTGTTAAGATCGAGCCCAATCCTAGCCTAAGACCCGACCGATTTAAAAATTTAAACATCATTTTAAGCTAAGCTTTCTCATTTCTAAAGAAGTAAAAAACATCGTTTTAATTTAGGTTAACCTGCGTTTTCCCTAACTTTTTTCCCTCTCCTATGTTATTTTCTTCCCCTACCTTTAGACTTTAGTCTCTCTCTCTCTCTCTCTCTCTCTCTCTCTCTCTCTCTCTCTCTTAAACCACTTCGCCTTCCTCTTCCAGTCTTCGCACTCCCTCTCGTCGCACCTTTATTGCACCGCCCTGCCACCCCACTTCCCCATCACCCTGCCACCATCTTTTTTTGCTTCTTCACTACCCACCTACCAAGGTAAAGTTCCCTCGCCATATTCTATTATTGAATCTTTTTATTGAAGATTGAATTTGTGAAATATTGGAATTTCTGGGATTATTGCAACTTGTAAGGTGTTTTTGCAAACTTATAAGGTCACATACATAGGCATGTGTGTGACCATATAAAGTGATTGTGCGCATGTTCATAGCATAGCATAACTTATTATACCCAATACCTAATAAGATATAGAATTGATCATAGTCATGAGATGAAAATAAGCGATAGCATTGAAATTTCTTCCAAAACTTACATAGTTATATGCACACCCGTAATATGTGACCATGTAAGTATGATTAAGTGACTTACGTAATGTATATGACCATATAAGTGTGCAAAAACACATACACGCCCATGTGTTATGTGAAATATATTTGACCGTGTAAATCACTGGCAAACTTTAAATCTATGATTATGATTTATGTTATCCTATTCTCTCCCATGTTTTTGAATTATCAATTATGAATAACATATATATTTATATGTTGATTTTTTTAAATGGATGAACATATTCCTTTAGTGGAGAGTTGTATACTGGAGACAAAAGTGGAAACTTCTAATCTCATACCAAGTGAAGATAAAAGTTCAGGTTAATTGAAAAGAGAAGTATGGAATCACTTTAATAAGACTAGATCAACAGACATAGTAGAAAAAGCCAAATGTAAGTATTGTTAGAAGATATTGGTTGGGAGTTCAAAAGGTGGAACCTCTCATTTAAAGAGACATGTGGATTTGTGTAATAGAAAGAAAACCATAGTAGGAGGTCAAAAATGTTTGACCCCTAAGTTTATGAGAGGGAAGAATGAAACGACTACAACATTTTATAACAGCAACAATTCAAGATTTTTTATTGTTTCTATAGTAATTGGTGATGAACATCCACTATCTATAGTTGATACCAAAAGATTTAGGATGTTTTGCAACTCAATGCAAGAGACTTTCAAGGTTCCAACTTGGAATACATTGAAAGAGGATATTATAAAGATATACAAGGATACGAAGAAATAAATTCTAAGAACATTGTTTAATATTGAAGGATGGATGGCCATTACAATAGATATGTAGACAGTTCATAACCATAAGAAGGGTTATATGGTGGTGATGACACATTATGTTGATAATGACGGGCTCTTCGTAATAAAATTTTAAAGTACTTTATATTCTTTAATATTGTTATCGATTAAATTTTGGTCATATTTATACATGATATGTTTGTTTATTTGTCGACACCACATACAAGCACAAGGTTGACAAACGTGTTGGGAGACTATTTGATATATTGTAATATCAACAATAAATTGTCCACCATAACAGTCAATAATTGCAGTACAAATAATGATACAATTGAAATTTTGAAGAATAAGATACCAGTTGGAAGCTTGTTTGTGACATCCCGTTTCTATACTAAAGGCTAGAGCCTTAGATTTCGGTAATTGAGAAAATAGCAATAAGAGATATGAGTTGTACAAGTTGACGGCATGATCAGGTACAAGCTAAAGTTTCAAATATGTTCAGTCTGTAGTGTTAAGTCAAGAGGACTTTACGATAATTAATTTTGATGGCAATCAAATAATAATAATGTTAGAAATAAATGAACTAGTTTGATGAGTGTGTTAAGTGTGCAGAAGAAGCAGAACATAGAAGAAACAAAGCACGGAAGAAGTACAAATACAGAAGAAACAAAACACAGAAGAAACAAAGCACGGAAGAAGTGCAAATACAGAAGAAGCGAAACACAGAAGAAAAAAAGCACAGAAGAAGTACAAATACAGAAGAAGCAAAAGAAGCAAAGAAAGACACAGAAGCAAAGCACAGAAGAAGTACAAATACAAAAGAAGCGAAACACAGAAGAAACAAAGCACAGAAGAAGTACAAATACAGAAGAAACAAAACATAGAAGAAACAAAGCACAGAAGAAGTACAAATATAGAAGAAGTGAAACATAGAAGAAACAAAGCACAGAAGAAGTACAAATACAGAAGAAGCAAAAGAAGTAAAGAAAGACACAGAAGCAAAGCACAGAAGAAGTACAAATACAGAAGAAGCGAAACACAGAAGAAACAAAGTATAGAAGAAGTACAAATACAGAAGAAGCGAAACACAGAAGAAACAAAGTACAGAAGAAGTACAAATACAGAAGAAGCAAAACACAGAAGAAGTAGAAGAATAGAAAAGAAGCGCAAACATACAGAAGAAGTAAAAGTACAGAAGAAACAAAACACAGAAGAAACAAAGCACAGAAGAAGTACAAATACAGAAGAAGCGAAACACAGAAGAAACAAAGCACAGAAGAAGTACAAATACAAAAGAAGCGAAACACAGAAGAAACAAAGCACAGAAGAAGTAAAGACACAGAAGAAAACACAGACGATACAAAACACAAGATACGCTAGTACGACTAGTAGTTAGTTAGTTGGAGTTAGTTACAGAACTCAACTAAATAGCAGTTATTAAGACTCAAGAAGCGGTTATCAAGATTCAAAGAAGCAGTTAGAGACTTAGACTATAAATAATAGTCGTAGTCGAAGATTAAACAACTTTTCGAGAAACCTTTGATCCTACAACTTTTAAGCGTTCAAGTGTATACCTAGAAAAGAAAAAATTTTGTAGTGCGATACTGGAGAGCTAAACTACTGTAACAATAGCTCAATATATCTTTCTAATGAGAGAAAGAAAAGGATAAGAGCCTAGAGAGGCTAAGATAGCTGAAAGAATACTTGGTGTAAGAGACCTGAAGAGGCTTGAGAAGAAAGAAAGAATACTTGTAATTTGTTGAAGTATAGTGAATACTCAGAAGAATTCTGAGGACTGGACGTAGCCC
>JANQAP020000205.1:367740-379861 GCA_026874005.2 Erythroxylum coriaceum | reverse complement strand
GAGCGTACTGTGAGTCGACCTAGATGGTCTCATTTCATTGTTTGTTCTGTTTTCAATTTCTGCATTGAATTACTACTGATGTGAATTTGATTGTGATTGAGATAATTCCAGACATTAATGGTCCGAGGAGTTTGATAAATGTGCAAACATTAGAAGTGTTCCTTGTATGTGAATTTGATGAAATATGTGTTTTCTCAACTTAAATATTGAATGCCGGACCAAGTTCCGAAGAAAAATGTGAATGTGTTTTTGAATGAAATATGTGTATTCTCAACATAAATGTTGAATGTCGAACTAAGGTCCGATGACATGTGAAGACGAATATGATTGTAGGATTTTGAGCACTTTTAATTGACTGAATATATGTGATGCATTTTATTACATGAATACATGAAACATAAAGGCTGTTGTGACCGGAGTAGCCATCAAAAAAAGAGCTTAAAGCTCAGAATGTGAAAAAGAGTTTAAAGCTCAGACTGTGATCAGAGCCTTAGGCTCAGTTGTGAATGTACCCGGTATCCGCAAAGGGATATGGGACATTATCTGATACAGCTCAATATCCACAAGGGATATGGGCTAATAAAAAAAAAGACACTCGGTCACAACAATAATAAAAGAAAGTGAGTCTTATAAACACTGCATATACATATAATACGTGTGTTTAACTGATTGAAATGTATTCTGAATATGATATCTGTTGAATATGAAATGTGAAATAAACGTTCAAGTGATATGCGGTGATAAATGATTGTTAACGAAATGATGTGAATTATGTGATTATATGAATTGTATGTGTTATGTGATCGAGTGAGCCACCGAGGATGGTCACTCATTGAGTTTGCAAAATTCACCCAAAATTTGCAATATTTTTCAGGCTCAGAAGAGTCACTCTAGTTACACAAATTGGAGTATAGCCACTGCATTCAAGTCAAAAAAAGAGGTCGGGATCAGTTCGCGTCTGTATTAGTATTTTCTTATTTTTATATTGAATTAAGTCTTCTGCAATTATTGTAACATGTATATTTGAATATTTCTGTTTTGTAATAAATTTAAAGGTTGGTAAATAAGATTGATCTTGAGTGTAATAATAATAAATGTGATTTTGATGTTATTAAAGAAAAGAATGGGCCCAATTTGATTATTGATTTCTGCATATGTGTGTTAAAAAAAATATTGTAACGAGATTTTACTGACTGACTATGTTAGCATGCCACCCTCGCGGGGTATGTTCTCGAATATCACTTAAGATGTGAAGTACGAGTCTTGCGAGAGTGGGGTGCTACATTGTTGGTTGGTAGAAGATTATTCCATATGCGTTGTTTTTTGCATATCTTGAATTTGATTGTAAATGATGGGTTGGAGATGATAAAAGAAGTAATATATTCGATTCAAAATAGTGTAGTATATTGGAGTGTAACACCTAAAAGAGTTGAGAAATTTGAACAAATTACACGATTATTTTACGTTCCGAATACGAAAAAGTTGCTTTTGGATTTTCCAACTAAATGGAACTCAACCTTTAAGATGTTGAAGTAGGGAATCCAATACGTTGAGGTGTTTACCAGACTGAAACAAAGAGATTTTAAATACCCATGCATGCCTACAAAAGACTAATTAGAGTTAGCTAGAGAACCTTTTACAAAGTTGGAATTATTTTATATATCAACATAATTGTTCTCAGGAACAAAACATCTAATTTCACACTACTGCTTTAGCAATAAGTGTGAGATAAAAAAAAGCTTTATCCAATTGGATTTTTGATTCCAATGAGATTATTTGAGTTATGGTTAAGCAGATAATAGAGAAGTTAAATTCTTATTGGTATATGGTTGGACATATTATTACAATCATATATGTGTTAGACCTAAGATATAAGATGGTGGAGGTTAATCTTATATATAATATGTTATAAGGTAATCGAGCTCAAGAGCATGTAGATGTCATTAAACAATTCTGGTATGATTTTTTTAAGGATTATCATCTTAGAATGGATAAAATTTGGAATTGGGATCATAATGGTTCAAAATGTTCTTCAGCTTCAGTTTCATATTGGAGCTTATCTTCTAAGAGCAATTTGTTACTTTCACGTACAAAATTCATTAAAGAAAAAAAGGTTAGGATTTTGTATAATATGATGAAATTAGACAAATATTTAATGGCAAATTGTGTGGTCGAAGTTAAAGGTATGCAATTCAATGTCTTATTATGGTGGAAAAGTCATAGAAATAATTTTTCGGTCATGCAAGTAATTGCACGAGACCTATTAATAGTTTCGTTATCTACTGTTTCTTCGAAGTATGTTTTTAGCATTGGTGATCGGGTTGTTAGTACTCATCATGGGGTTATTAGTACTCATTATGCTCAATTTCATCCTAGTGCTATAGAAGTCCTTATGTATGTCTGAAGTTAATTAAATGATGAAGATATTGAGGGTAAACTCCTTTATTTTTTATGTATCAATTTCATCTATTTTTTATATTATCATTCTTACCTTATATTGTTTTTCTAATTTGTATATTAATACAATCATGGGTATTGATGCAGAGATGAGATGACTAGTTGTACACATACGCATACTCATCAAGTGGACATTATTTTGATAAAATATTTGATGATAAAGGTATATTTAATTATTTATTAACTATTTAGCATGTGCTTAATATTCCTTTAATTTTAATATTACAATTCTAAATATAATATTTCTATATGCAAAAAAAGTGATGCCAGTTGCTCTCTGTAGTCTCCACTCTCTACTCTCACCAACATTTTGAATTTCGTACCGTACCGGTATCGTGGCAGCCAAATTCCAGTACTAAATTGGGGTACTTATGTACCGAATATAAATACCGACCGGTACCCGTCAGTACTAGAAATTTTGAAAAATATAAAGACTATGTTGCAAAATTTTCAAAATTTTTTTAAATTTCAATTAACATTTGAAGTCAATTTTGCATCACATCTTTCAACTACATAAAAAATTATTCATTGGAGCTCTTTCTTTTCTTTTCTAATACTAGTGTCAACTTTTTGAATATCCCATCACTTCAATAAAATTGATCATGCTAAATAAACCAATGATGGATCTAAAAAAGGAGTACCTTTTAATTTTTTTGAGTATTTCCAAACATTAGAAACGTATTATTCTGAAGAGTCGACATCTACAATTGGAGTCCTTAGGAAATAAGGAAAGTACGTGATTTTGCTTGGCTTTGAAATTGGCGTTCTCTCCCTCTTCCTTAAGAATCCATTCCCATCTAGTGAACTGACTAATGCGCCCATCTCCATTTGCTTTCTAATATTTCTGTTTTCTTCTGCAAATCTGGGAACACAACCAAGAAATTTGTTAGAAGGAATTAAAAGCTGCAAGACTGAATGAATAAATTAGATGTAAAGCAATGCAATTGATCGAATAGTCACAATATGAAAAGGTGTGACTTTGTATTTAGATGTCACTCTGATGTAAGAATACAATTTAATAAGCAGAAGCAAAATTTAACCCATGAACTTGTACACAAGCTAAACTAAATCCTAGTACAATTAGTACAATTAAGCTCTTTAAACTCCATTCCAGATCAAACCTTCAACCCCAGTAAATATTGGTTATATACAGCAGATGCCACGATGAATGATCAAGTGGATAATTCTTATTAGCATGACTACCAACGTTATCAAGTTAGAAGCACAAGTTAATCTTCAAATTGTTACATATCACACACAGATAATGAAAGATAATTAGGTAGCTAGGACTTACCGTAGATGCAGTCTAGAGAGATTATGATATCTTGTGGCCACTTTGGTATACGAAAATGAATTTACATGCTTGAGAATCACATTCGAAAACGGTAAACAAAATTCCATATCACACATAGATAGTGAAGATCAAATAGATAGGGAGCAAAATACAATTTGGTAGCTGGTATTACGGTAGATGCAGTCTCAAAAGTTTATCTTGTAGCCAGTTTGGTATACCAAAAAAAAAAATTTACATGCTTCTAACTAACATTTGTGAACATTAAATAAAATTCCTTGACAAATTTGAAGATTTGAAGCAGATTCAGGACACTTTGTTGTCTCACTAACTACACAATATAGTTTGTGAAAAAACTCAACAGATTACCAAAGGCAACAGCACATGAATTTATGTCGTTTATAACAAGATGCCTAAGCAGAAGTGTGCTTCATATCACCTTTGAGGTCCTATCTCTATTTCAAAAGTAAGCTACAATGCAATAATATGTTAGCAGGCATACATTAAGGTATAAAATACTAAGAGAAAAAACTGTTGAGTGATGAAAAAATAAAACATTGTAGTAATGTACTAGTAAATTATATAAGAGGGCTACATTCAAGTGGTGTAATAGCTTTTGCTAGAGTTTTAATAAAATCTTTCATTTACTTTCCAAAAAAAAAAAAATTATGTAAGAGGGTTGACTCTCCAATCCAGAAATCTCTTTCCTTATTTTCGACGACTTCCCTCTTTTCTCTTTCTTCATCATACATCAAAGTCATGAATTATCCAGCAAATTTCTCAAATATCAATCAAGAACAAGAAAGAGACAAGAAAACATACCGTTGACGAATAATTTCAAAAGCTTCTTTTGTTGCATAAGGTAGCCCTGTCTTAGGCTCACGGTATCTAGAACATATGATCATAGTAGAAACATGAGAATTCATTGCTTCCGCAATTCTCGAATAAAATAAAGTAGAAATTTTTTTTTTATTCCACGTGCTGTTTAATGGACAATTTCCATCTACTACTTAAGTCGATACCCTATAAAAAACTGATGAAAAATTCAATGCCAATTAATTAACAATAATAAGAGTAAACAAGGGAATAACTGCAAAATGGAACTAGTATCAGATAGTTGGCACAAGTATCCAGATAGCTTGCCCAAAATGAATGATGCTATCAATTGTTTGTCTCATCAGCGAAGCATAGTTACTCCACTATCTTATTAACTTGTTTCAATTTTGAGCACATTTGGCTCAAACCGAAGGTTCCACACAAATTTTATTAACTACAAGTAGAATGTTGGCTCAGACAATCTTCTATTTGAGAATGTAACAGTGGCTTTCCAATATTCTTCCATTCTTGGAAACCACGTTGGGGATCAACACTCATAGACCTCATTGAAAATGGTTTTCACTCCTATGCACCCTCATTCCATAAAAACCTGCTTTTTAACTCTAATCATTGTCCTCAAATTCAAGATGATGCAGCTACACCAATTCAAACAATTGAAAAGCATGGTTATCAACAAAGCTAAAAGGTGGCAGATCAAAACTTTCTTAAGACACTTAGCAGCCTTACAGCAATTTCACTTTTTTCCATCAAGGCAAGGGGGGTTGTTTGATGGAAGCACTAAATTGAAATATTTTAGGAATTAATGTTGGAAAACAAAACCTAGAGAACGTAATTTGATAGTTAAACAAGTATAAGCACCATTTATCCATTTGTCCCAAATTCATCAGTAGACTATTGTGTTTTCAGTTTATTTAACCTAACACATTTTGATTTACTAGCAGTTCAATGAAAAATGAAAAAGAAATAAAATGAAAAGGAAATCAACCAAAGGAAAATATGTTTTAAGAAAAAGCAAGCAGTAACTTACTATAACACTAAAAGACAAGAACTTACTTGGCAGGCAATCCTGTAACAACACAAACAGGCTTCTCTGGATCTGTTAAGAGATTAATCAAATATCATAATCAAACTGACTGTGAAAGAAAAATAGAAGGTTTAGAAGTAAACAGTGCAATTCATCATTTTTTGAACTTACTCTCAACATCAAAATTAAGTGATATCAACAAAAAAAAGGTGAATTAAATATCATATGCATTTCACAAAAAGATGTAGAACTGACAGCAAATGTGAATGGAAGGAACTTCAAGTCAGTTACAATCTTCAATTCCTTAAGGACGTAAATAGAGAGCAACTAAACTCAAGGAATATACTTATATGCTCACTTTACTAACCAAAGAAATATAAATTAGGGAAAATCCAAATCCACTTGTATATCACATGAGATAATAAAATTAAGGCTATAGTGAATTCTTTTGTCTTACATGTTATGTATAAATAAAAGAGCTCAATAGTTATCATGCCAAACCCGCAGTTTAAGTTCTATTAATAGGTACAGGGAACAAGAAACCATAAGAAGAGTATATAAAAGCTAAAAGCAACAAAGGTGGTACAAAACCAAGGACATATCTAAAAGCATCTATCTCCTGTAATACAAAGTGCTTAATGATTCATCATTCATCAGGAAGGTTTTCTTGTTGGGGAAATCAAAAGGAAGGAAGAATATAACAATGAATATTTAGGCTGATCAAATGACGCAACAGGGTAGATTGTAATTAAGTTGATTTATCCAGAAGATGTCACCAGATAAATCTAAAAAATTGTTTAAAATCATACTAACTTATGAAATAACCTACATGGAACAGATGTTGTTGGAAGCTCTGACTGGAAAGACAACCCTCTGAACTCTAGACATGAATAACCTGCAACCGAATTTCTGGACTCAGATCAGCAGTTCTAACAATAATTAAAACCACGATAGAGATGTAAAATTAACTCCATTAGCTTAGAGTAGCTTGCCATTTTTAGAAGTATATCGTATTTGTGGACCCTTATACACAGCTTTCTGCACAATAGCTCTTTTTTTAACTTCTTCCTCTCTGGCCAAAACACGCTCTAAGTTCCTCAAGTTCATGATTTCTGCAAAAGACAGCATGCATGGGAGATCAAATGGGATGCAAGAACTGCTTTCGAACCTCAAACAACTGAACAAAGACAACACATAACTCAGTGACACTATCTACCTGTTTGGGCAGCTTCAAGAAGCATCTCCTCTTGTGTCATCCTCTTTTCTTCACCTTCCTTTTTCCTTTTTATTGGCTGTTAGGAAGATGCCAGTTTCATTGCTTCTTAGTTCAGTACATTACCACAGAAAAGACAAAGTTGGGATATGAGTTTGAAATAATAATAATCTTCAACAACATGAACCACTTCATTCAAGAAGCATTAGCAGTAATAAGCGTTAACTAAAATAAGCCATTTTCGAAAAAAACTCAAACCTTTGGAAAGTTGAATGGAACCATGTGATATAAGAATATCTAAAGCCAAAACCAAAGGTGACATCCATCCCAGGTTCCAAACCATAAGTAACAGCATATATAAACAATCACACACTGTCCAAACACAAAACATAAGAGAAGGTCCACATCAAGCAGCAATCCAACAGCATCTCCACTCAAACTAGGTTGCAAAAAAGACAATCCTCAACACTGTTAAGGCTTTTATTTCTTCCAAAATGACTTACTCATGCAGATCAGTCGTCATGCAAAGAAAAACCTAGTGCATCAGATGGTTGCAAAGCATTACAAGCAAAAATATAATACTAGATATTTAGATGTGAGGTATCCTTGAATGAGAACCCAGAAGTCAATCGCTTGCACAATCATAAAAGTAAACAATATGACAAAATTAAGCACATTAATTTATGTGTCATTCTAGCATTACATTTCAAGAAGGATGACAAAAAATGCAAGAAAGCAACCACCAAAAATGATGAGGATTCTACTTATTTCGGGAGTTAAAATACTTAAAAAGATTCATGATCAATGTAAACCACAATCTCCTAAACATTCAAGGACAATCATGGAGTACAATGCTAATCATTGCAAATACCAGCTTCCCAAAGAAGCAATTAGGCAACCTTCCACTAATTTGAACTCTACCACATTTCCTAGAGTTGCTCAATTACCTTAGAGAAATTCAAAAGGTGTACAAGGAGATCTTCAGGTCTTCTCTAGTTTATTCTATAATATTATGATGTGTCACTATCCAACCGAACAGTCCTTTTCTCATGCATGTGGCCTAACATTAGCTGCCAATGGGAACTTCAAATTTTAATGACAAAGCATTTGCTAGTAAACCCACCTTTGCGCATAAT
Organism: Erythroxylum coriaceum; assembly: GCA_026874005.2. Classification (NCBI taxonomy): domain Eukaryota; kingdom Viridiplantae; phylum Streptophyta; class Magnoliopsida; order Malpighiales; family Erythroxylaceae; genus Erythroxylum; species Erythroxylum coriaceum. Next base: position 371,903 of record JANQAP020000205.1, on the reverse strand, counting down.
TTCATATACTCGCTTCTTCGGTTCAGTATCAAGGAAAATTCCATTATGTAATGATAAAAACAATTATCAATGATCTATGGCTTGTATCTTCAAAATCAATTCTAACTACAACTTAGAGAAGAACCCATTTACTTTCATTGAACTCAGTTGATTGGATCATCCTTTCTATTGATTCTAAGCAGTCCCTTTAGTGCATCACAATCTAAATTTTGTGAGCATGAGTACAGTAAAGATGGAAAAATTAAATGTTTGTTCCAAAAGTTACTAATCCCCATCCTATCCAATGATACTCTTACCATACTCTATCGATTAGAATAGACATCTGTAACAAAGAATTAAAAGTAGAGAACAGACCTTCATTGTTGCTTGCAGAGCTGCCCTGATTGCATCTCTCTCAGCTTGCTTAACAATTACAGAGGTTCTTGTAGACTTCCTAACAATTCTCTCACCCTCAGCATCATAAGAGCCATCATGGTGTTTGGGGGCAGGAGAGTCGTGAGGTGACTTTGGAGGTCCATCTTCATCTAGTTTGGAAAGGACCTTCTTTTTCTTCTTCTTCTTCCCTGGTGGTTTTCCTGGAAATATAAGTCGCTTCTTAGTTTGAGTCCTGCAAAGGAAAGAGACTAAGTTAAGCTAAGCTAAGCTAAGCATTTAGGAAACAGCAGTGTAAGAATGAAAGGCATTGCAGTCAGAGATCTACTACTTACCTCTCCTCAGCATCGTTATCTGCTTCCTCATCAGGCTCAGGCTCCTAATACAAGTGAATAAGTTCATTTTTCTTTCACTGTTTATGGTTTAAAGAAGATTACCATCAAAACGCAAAGGAAGTTGAAAAGAAGAAGGAAAAGAAATAACCACATCTTCATCAAAATCACTATCAAATTCATCAGCCATCTCTGCCTCTTCCTGATAATTGTCATCATACTCTTCCTAGAAATACAATATGACCAGGACGATAAGGTTTCTATTAGAAATGTTTAGGCGTGTCAATTATATACAATGAAGTTGCATATGTAAAAATTACCTCTTTGAGCGCATCTTGACTCCAGAATAACTCATCTTCCTCTACTTCCTCGTCAAGAAGCTTAGTCATCCTAAAACAGTACCAAAAGCAACCAAATTTAGAATCCAAATTCCAAAGTGAAAATAACAGTAGCTTTGTAGATGGACTACCTTTTTCCTCTGGTTGCCCTAGACGCTCGGTCCAGAAACACAGGCGGTGGCGCATCTTGTCTGCCGATGTCCATGAGACCAACGGAAATGGGGTTGTGAGAGAGAGCAGAGTAGTATACAAGGTCACAAGAAAAACCAGAATACTCAAAAGACACCCTTCGACATGATATCCAAAACTATCTTTGTTAGCTGCTTGTTTAACGTGCCAAAACGCCGATAGCCATCAAATTAAAAATAATATTAAGATAGAATAACTAAAACTATATGTAATATATAATAATTATATAGTATTTATATAATAAATAATAACTATAAATTATAAAAATAATTAAAATTATAATTTTAAAAAATATTATATCTATGAAAAGCTGCAATCGGTAATGTGAGCTGGTTTTTGTAAGAATTGATGTGACAGATTCGAAAGCATAAATAAATTGGCAAGAACTAATTTAATGGTGTAATAATAATCATAAAAAGAAGGTAATAGAGTAGTCAGTAACCAAGTTAACCTTACGTCCAATAACGTAAGGTTTTTAATAGAATAGAATGAAGTAGAATTATTTATAATGAAATGAAATGTAAATAGATATTATATTAGAAAATTATTATTTGAGAGAGATAGAAGGGTTCATAATATAATATAGTGAAATGTTGTTTGGAAGAAGGGTTTATAATGTAGTATAGTAAAAAATTGTTCAACATTTTACAATCCATTATAAACCTCCTAAATCTGAAGTTTCTCATTTTTACTGTTTAAAATAAAATATGATGTAATATAAATGTAATATAAAACTCTCCTTTTCCATCTCATTTCATTTCATTATATTATAAACTCTCCTCCTAAATGATAGAATAATATTTCATTCCATTAATAGACCTCCAACCAAACATAGCCTTAAGCAATACTATCTACAACATATGGAAATGAATCAAAGGATATTTGTTAAGGAATTGAATGGTTCACAAAAATTAACTGCTATAATAGAGAATTATATAAGTGAGTAGTAAATAATACATCAAAAACATTTGGCTTACAATAGAGAAACAACTATCAAATGGAGGATTCCACAAACACCACAAGGCAAATAGTAATATAAGCAAAACAAAAATATATAAGCAATATATAAGCAATGTGGATCAACTCAAGTAGAGGAGTGCAAAATAGATTAAAAAAGAGAACTTGAATCTCATCAATAGAAATAATTGAACCATGCAGAGTTGTAACACATGCAATAAAGGAAACATTTGGTTTAAAGCTAACATTTATAGAAGCAAAACATCAATTTTTAGAGCAATTGGTAAAAGTTGCTCCTTTATGATCAAAAGGTTACAGATTCGAGTCATAGAAACAACTTTTTTGTAAACGTACAAGAGTAATGCTGCGTACATCGATGACCTCCCTAGACTCCCGCAAAGTGAGGAGCCTTGTGCATGGATACATTGACTTTTAAGAGCACAACATTAAGTGAAGATAAATCAACTATTTCATAAAGAAGAGAGGCATCTTTGAAGTGAACATGCAAACATTCCTAAACTAAGCGAGCACATCCTTGTTCAAAGGAAAGATATGCAATAGCCAGAACTAATTAACAGAAGTGCATGTATGAAGGCTATCGAAAAGAGGACTTATAGTACCAGAACACGGGCATAAACCAGACAACCAAATTGTCGTGGGCCATAAGAAGTTAGAAATGATAAGCAAATGCTTTATTTGTAGTGGGATGAAATGTGTGACTACTATATAAGCACAATTTTGTCCGTATCTTAATAAATTACTATTTTAATATTTTAAAAATTAGATTGAATATCAAATCGGTAAAATAAAAGATTAAAAGTTTAACCTGTATTAAGCTGTCATAAACCTGATATATTTATAACTAATGTATAGTAAATAAGAATTAAAGATACGATTAGAAAATTAAATATCTTATTAAAATAAAAAGAACACATCAATATTTATTAATATATAATCAATTAATAATATATCTAATAATACAAACCAAAATTGAATTTAACATAAAAATAAAATAATAGTAACAATTAAAATTGTATTCTTCATGGAGGATGTGTCTCACTATCATAAAAAAAATTTCAAAATTTTCAACACTATTTAAAGACTTATATCACCGCGCTTTCACCTAAAGTATTTACATTAGCATCTTTTAGTGCATTAAATAAATTAAAATCAGTAATGTGTGAAATTACTTTTTATTGTAAGACATTATAATTTAAATGTTTAGATATAATTAAAATAAGATATTAACTACCTATCAATAGATGTTCTTAATTTATTTTTTGTAACAAATGTGTTTATAAATCTCTTTTTTAAGTTCATTATAATGAAGATCAAGTGATGATTCTTCTTCTTCAATTTAAAAATCAATATGATCAATAAAATTAATATCAATTGGATTATATGTTCTTTTCTTACTAATACTCTGAATACATAATTAAAAAATTATAAAATTAATAATAAAAAGTAGAATTACTTTAAAAATTAAATTGAATAAATAAAATGCATATTGATCATAGAGTCTTTGATGTTCCAAACAATTTCATTCCTTCATACTAACATGTTAGAAAGCGCTCTAATTATATTTAAAACCTGATGTATAAGTTATTTGACTAAGTAATCCAATGGTATAATTTCTTAACATTGAAGAACTTTAATCAAATAATCTCTACTGCTCATCTATTTTTCAAATTAAAAGTTATAAAATTAAAAATATATTATTAATAAGTAAAGAATACAATTAAAAGTATGAAAACTTACCGTGTTGCATTTTTTCATTATAAGTTCTTTTATTGCAGATAATCTTACAAGGCTCTATAAACTTTCATGATATATTTTCATTTCATTTGCTACCTTTGATTATTCTTCGTTAGAGAAAATACCTTTGTATTCAAGGACATTAAAAGTACCACCCATAGTATCAATATTTGTTCATGCATTTCCATTATTTAAGAGGATTGAGAAAGCAAGTTATTAA
>JANQAP020000205.1:303066-320383 GCA_026874005.2 Erythroxylum coriaceum | reverse complement strand
ATAAGCGTAAAGTGAGGACTCAACCACGCTAATAATGAGAGGATTCAGGTTGAAAGGTGGGAATGGACTAGTCGACTGCTCTAAGAGCTGAGCTGAGTTTAATAAAGAGGAGTTTTAAGAAGATAATCCGAAAGTGATTAAGGTGTTATTTCTGGAAGATAATTTACGTAGTAAGATATTCTGTATGCATGAAAGTGACAGGCATAGTATCAGAGCAAGCATGAATAAGCATGAATAATCAAGCAAGCAAGCATGAACAAGAGTCAGACTCTGGTAACAGGGTCTGACAGATTATGGTATCAGAGCAAGAATAAGCATGCATGAACAGGTAAGAGTTAGGCTCCGAACTCGGGGCCCGACAAGTCTAGCGCTAGATCTCCACTAGTTTCAATTCCTCCTATCTTTTCATCACAAATCTATCTAGACAGGTAACAAGATCAGGTTCAACTTATGCGATTTTACATAATTAGGGCTTTAATCAGTTGTTTCCTGAACTCTTCTAACTTTCCTTCTTTGGGAGGTCTATTAAGTTAGTAATGAGTCAGAGGAGTAGGCCTTCCCTAATCTCCTCTTGATGGAATTACACCATCCTCCTTTTTCTTTTTAAGAATTTTCCTCTCAAACTAACTATATTCCTAAATATCAGAATTGGGCCTTCATGTAGCAACAAAAGAAGAGCTGTCTAAGATACCCCTTTTTCCACTAAGTGAGTATCAAGCTCTTTATAAGTCACTAAATGACTGTGGATAGATGATGTTTATGAAGTAGACTCTAAAGATTTCCTTGCATGAGATTTCTGTGCTGTACTGATCTGAACCCTAGTCAATGATAGGGATTTCTGAATTGTTCTGGGTTGATGCTAGGTTTAATGAATGAATCTTGATCATTATGCTTAGGTAAATATAGCTAAGACTAAATTTTCCATGTGATAGCTAGTACTCTACTGCAATGTTGGTGCAACTGATTTATAATCAGTTGTTCCCTTATGTTAGCTATTATAAGCTCCATAAGAGCATAAAGGGAGATAGCTTTCCCCTTAAATCTTCTGTCATTCCTCTCCCTCCAGTTAGCTTGAACACAAGTAGCCACCGAAACCAACATTATATCCCTATCATTTTTAAAAATATGTAGAAGAGGTATCTACTGTAGGATATCAGGAAGTCTGCAATAGTGAAACCTAGAGACACTTAATCTAGAGATTTTATATCAAATCTCTTTAGTGAAAACACACTCAAAGGAGAAGAGGTCCCTAGTTTCCTCCTCTAGATTGCAGAGGATACATATTGTAGAGAATGATAGGAACTGCAATCAAGTTATAATACTTAGTCTGTTCAATATTGCTAACCATAGGAGAAAACTAGCATTAGGTTTAATAACCCTGTCCCAAATGAGGGAAAACCAATCCACTATGTTTGGTTCTAGCCAGCTAATTTTGGATTAAAGCTCCTTGCCCCATCCAATTATCATACCATAAATATGTTCTTTCTCTTGCCCCGATTTGATAGGTAATGTTTTGTTGTACTTCTTCTCTCATTCTTAGGAGTTGTTTAAAGAACTAGAAATAATTATCTTTGACTTTTAGAGCCTAAATACTCTCTCCTTTTAATATGTAGATGTTAATCCATTTGATCCATAAAGATTGTTTTTCACCTAGGATTCGCCAAATCCTCTTGGTCATAAGTAAACTATTCTTCGTGTTGATTGACTCCAGCCCCAATTCTCCCACTTATTTTGGTTAACAGATAGTCTTCCAACTAACTTTTTCCATTCCTTTTCCTCCATTTCCTTTCCCCCATAGGAATTGCTTCATCAGTTTTTCAATTGTTTTAATAAGGCATTTGGAGAGAAATAGGTAGGAACACTAATAGGTTTGCATTGACAAAATAACCAACTTCAATAGTTGAAGTTTCCCTCCATAGGAAAGCTCTATTAGTCCATGACCCCAAACTTTTTTGGATCTTTTCTAATAGAGGGAGGTATTCACAAAATCTTAACCTCTTGGATGATATAGGAATACCTACACATGGAAGAGAAGGCTCTTTGATTACCATCTCATACCTAAATATGGAAGAGGATTACCATTGGCTAAAGCTCAACTTGGTTATTCCTAAAGGTAAATTTTTGGGTATGGTATTTTCAAAAAAATAGGCTAAAGTAAGTTAGTTAATCTAAATGCATTTATCATGTTAATGCTTTTAAGTTTCACAAGTATGGTCTCAACATGCATAATAAAGCAAGTTATAGAATTATCCTATTATACATGATGACACACATATGAAAGAATAAAAAGAGCTTTAAAAATTTTATAAAATTTTCTTTTTAGGCATAAAATTTCACAAAAATATAGATATATGTGTGCAAACAATATGCAAAATCATTCAAATTAAATATTTCAATGATTACGAAAAACATGACTTGGAAAACTAACTTTATTTTAACCATCATCCATTTGCATACTAATTCAAGTCAATATTAAACAATAAAGTACAATAATAATGGACATATTCAATTGATTCAAGATATTAGTTAAAAAATTTATACTCAGGATTATAATAAGCTTTAAGAAATCAGTTAAAAATTTAATAAACCTATCCCCACGTTTAAAGTTGTACATTGTCCTCAATGTACATAATATAAGCATTTATGAAAAAGTGAGAGGGTTTAGTGGTAATTTCCTGACTATGATGATTTCTCTTATTCTGATCCATCCAATATGAAGCTAACATCTCATGAGTTACCTCTTATGCAACGCTTCTTTAATTTTGGTAGCTCGATGTAACCTTTAAGCTCAACTTCATCTTGGTTTAATAATCAGCGGCTTGCTTCCACTTTTTTCTCTACAAAGTGATTTTATAGCCTATAAATAAGCCACCTGTTGTAAAATAATAACCAGGACATACTTTATCAAATTAATAAATCCAATTTCAGGCAATATTGCCCTTTTAATGACAAACTGTTAATGAAAAAGGGAATAATAAAACTCTCTAAATCGTCAATTGGCTTAAGCAGATTGTCTTGGAGGAAGTGGAAATCCTTCATACTTAACGTCATTAGCAACACCTCATTAGTAGTTTCCTTACTTGGTTCCTTCGCTAGTTCTTCCTCAATCACCTCTATCCACTCTTCTTCTTAGACAAAGGCTTTTGACTCATCTTCTTCAGTTATAGCTTATCTTTGAGGTTTCTTTGTCTTCTTCTTCAGGAAACTCTTTTTATAATGTCACTTCAATCATGAAGCAACCCTTGCCTTTTCTTCTCTCTTGAATTCGCATCGCTCAGCTTTTATGTCAACGAGGAGTTCCATTAATTTATCTGTAATACTTGCTTTCTCTTCCTCTTCTTCTTTTGAGAGCTCATCTTCACTACTAAGGGTGATCGCCATTCCAAATTCGTTAGGGTCTATTTCATAAAGACTAGGAAAACTCTCGAGTTGTTCATTAGATAATGTCTCTGTTACCTAATCGATTTGATTCAACATGTTTTGCATACGAGCCTCTCTTTCCTAATGCCTCATTTTTTATTCTTGAATAAACTCAGTCATCACATCTTTCAAAGTGGCAGTTACCTCCTCGCCTTCTTGAAATGTATGTTTATTCATGAAATCAATCTTTGTCTCTTCTTCACTCTGAAATGATTAGAAACTCAAATTATACTCATCATATGTAAGTAAAGAAAACCTCTCATCGAATTCACGTTGACTAGCTACTCTCTCGGTGAGGCATTCCATTAGTTTATCTGTAATAGATTTTTTTTCTCCTAGAAGCTCATTTTGAGTTATCCCTCCATTAATGAAGCTAACCTTTGTCTTTTCTTCACTCTCGAATTTGTGTCGGTCAGCTTTCATTTCAACAAGGATTTCCATTAACTTATCTTCTATAGTTGGCTTATTAACTGGAGGTGTTTGGTGTTGTAAATATTTAGCTGGAGCATGATTTTTTCATACATAGGCATACGAATTACTCCATTTTAAATTATAGTTGTTCCTATTTACTGCATTATGAGGTTAATAGCACATGTTTGGTTACTCCCTTATATATGTTGGTGCTTGACATTCATGATTGTAGTGATAACTCCACCAATGTCATGAAAAGGCCTAAACATTGGTTGCGCTTCTGAAAATATGCGAGAACACCCATATCTATAATATGGTGATAATATAGATCGCGAAGACCTATTTTGACTCGACAAAAGTCTTATTTGCTCCATCCTTTCATTATAAGTTATGGCTATCATAATGAATCGTAATTCATACAATAAACCACAAACTCAAGATCAAGTAGAGAAATTCAAAAGATAATTAAATTAATAAGCCATAAATGTAATAAGATACAATAAAATAAAATAAATAAATAAATATGAAAAGAAAAATTAAAATAAAAGAAAATAAAAACATAGATAATAAAAATAAATAAAAATGGCTAGAGTAATAGCATTCAGGCTTGCCTAATATCAAAGTCCCCAGCAACAACACCAAAAACTTGATTGGCTTATTTTGTGAGTTAGTCAATTATGTAATAATTGTAAGTGTACGGCATAGCTGGAGCTAGTATTAACAAGTATGGGTCAATCTCACGAAGATTATGAATACTAGTAATTACCCTTCCCCTATTATCTATCATACATATTTATTTTAGATTTTTAATAAAACTAAAACAATTAAAAATAGGAAATAATAATGAACACAGAGATAGTGAAATTCACTTAGAAAACTATCATTATTAGAAATTAGTATCCAGACGCAAATCCCCCCAAAACCTTAACATATTGATCTTTTATCTTGCAATTATTTGTTGATTAATTAACCATGGAGACACCTATGATATGCTAGTAGCTGACCTTGAGTTTACTAACAATTAATCCTAAAGTCTCTAACCAAATTACTCAGGTTAAATCTTAGAAGATTGTGTTATCGATTTATGAGTCTCTTTATTAGGTTTGACCCTAATCTGGAGGATTTATATCATCCTATCTCTAGGGTTGCAGTCAATTCCTTCTAATTATGGTAGATTTATTCACACTAGGATTTCTCAATCTTTACTATGAAATCAGATTATCAATAAAAAATGTAATCAAATCACAATAATCAATTAAATCAATTTCATTAATAAAGGAATCAAATCAAATCAAAGTATTAACGTAAGTTTCATCTTACCTAAATACTAACTGGACGTTTAGTTACACATGATTAAACACTAAATCAAACATACATAAATAGAAATATGAATCGAAAATAATGGGTTCTTAATTCTAAACCTCCCTAATTGTCTTCAATCGAATGTTCTTGCAGTATAGAGGCTTGATCTTGTGTTCCAATGGATCTTTGGATGATTTCTTCATACTTCTTACTTCTTTAGACCAATATCGTCCCTTTTGGACATTCTCCATGTCTAAAATCGCCTCCCAAAGTCTCTTCCTTTAATTTGGCTCTAAAATGTCGATTTTATATGAAAATCTAGGTTTTTGAGTTGTGCATAACCGTGCATCGGGATTTGCATAATCAAAATTTGCTGCGTATCGTGAAAATTCATGGGCGTGCTAAAATTCACAACCTTGCACTCCTTCTAAACTATTGATTCTCTTTTTTATGCCACGTTTTTATTTGAATTCTTCTCCTTTTACATCCGTGAAGGCAATTGTACTCTTTAAACAAACTTGAAATGAATCAAGTACCAAATATATACCAAAAGTATAAAATATAAAGCAAGGATACACTAAATATGGGGGTAAAAATGTAGTCAATTCACCATTTATCAAATTTCCCACTGGGATTAAGAAATCATATTTTGATTAGATCAAAATATGACGAATGAGAGTTGCATGGAACCTTGGAGATAGGCTATATAAATATATTAAATTAGGGTCAAACATATCATGAGTGCATAAAATTAATTAATGCACTCTTAAAGGTTTTGCTTTGAAAAAGATTTTGGTCAATCAACTTAAGGATATGGGTTATATGAGAAAGAATGTAATTGTAGTTTTGGAATTTCTACAAGTTGAAGAAACTATGATCAAAAATTGAATCAAGATAAATTCAAGTATGAGAAAGGTTTAGGAGGATTCTTCTTCTGGTTCTAGTTTATTTATTAGTTATTTATCCTTATCTACTGCATTAGTTTGGTAATTATTATTTTTTATTTTACTTTATTTAATTATATTTTTCAATTAATCATTATTTTTATTAGATTAGACAATAAAGTAAATGTTAGTATTATTAGTTACAATCCTTAAGGGATTGAGACTCAAACTCTTTGAAGCTATGTTATAGAAAAAGATTGCTGCAATTAACTTAATGAATTCTTTTAGTGTTGTTTTATGTTTTAAATAGAATGTAGAATCATATAATTTTTTGGCATCATTTTTCGAGACTAAAATATTAGAATTTTATTTTTATTAATCTAATTATTTTTTATTTTTTGATTTTTTTATTTATAGAGCCTTATTTCTTAAGCTTGAGTTTGTGATTGAATTTTATGTTTAAGTTCTTTAATATATGACCAAAAGTAGTTTTAACGTACGAATCAAGTCAAATCTAGAAATAATAGGTAAGTTACTTGAATCTCTAAGAGAAAGAAACCTAAGAGTTTGAATATAACTACTAGGTGTAAGACCCCAACATATATCCTAGAAGTATTATAGCATGTCTAGGGTGTATTAAGAAGTGAACATAACAAATGAATTAAGTGCATCTAAGTATAGTAAGAGACATAATGGTACTTAATGTAAAAGATTTGGGTAAATGGGTAATTTGGTCGTTTCTTCATGAACATACTTCTGTAATTTGGCCATATTTTGGTTTATAGACCTCTAAATTGTATAATTCCAGTTGGAAATTAATCTAGAGACATAGAACTAAAACTTTCATGAAGGAACCAAAATTTTATTATGCCTATAAAATTTTTAAGTTCTAGATTGAAGTTGAGTTATGGCTGTTGTCCCTATTTTCGAATAGCCTATAGTGTTTTGAGTATAACTCCTAGAATAATTAACCAAATTGCATGGAATTTATTACATCAGAAAATTAAAACATAGGGGAATGAAATTGATTTATAAGATTGTAGGCCAATATGGGAAGTAAAGGAAGAAGAAGGACCAATATGCAATTTTTCTAAAGTTAACACATAGACCAATTGGATTAAGGCTTGTGTGACCAATAATAATAAAGCATGTGTGTCTAATAGGAATTAAGCATATGTGTGAGTATTAAAAGTTCTGTAATGGGGATATGGAGAGGGGAGATGTACGATATGTTAGGGGTTCTAAGTTTAGATTTTTCTCCTCTCCATTTCACCTTCTTCATCCCATCTTTTTTCATATAAGAAATCAAACCAATCTTAGGTGGAAATCAAGTTGGTGGGTCAAGCAAAGCCAAAGAGGAAGGAAAGGAAATGTAATAGAAGACCTACTTTGTCAATTTTGAGGTTTAGGACTACACTTAACCTAATTTCTCTTAGTGTCTATGTTTGAATGGTTGTAAAGATTCATTTAGATGTGGAATGGTTTCTAGGATAATGCTTTGGTGCTATTTTGGTGTTATCTTGCATAGAATTGGTTGAATATGACAAGAGAGTATTATGTAGTGGAATTTTGTCTAGGGTTTATTTGAGTTAGTCACATTGTTTGAGTCATAAATTAACCTACAGACCTCTAAATTGTATGATTTTAGTTGTATATGAAAACTAAGACATAGAGATAAATATCTTTAGAAGGGACTCTAACTTAATTCTGGCTCTATGACTTCAGAAATTGAGATAAAAAAAGGTGACCTGATGTTGTCCCTATTTTGGAGTAGCTTATGATATTTTGCCTATATCTCATGATTTAGACGTACAAATGGTCTGATTGTTAGTGCAATAGTAACTATAGACATAGAAGAAAAAATATCTAGAAGACCTAGAAACCCAGTTCTGACTTTTCCTATATGCATATTCAAGAACAAGGAGCGATATGAATGGAGAGAGTGTCTGTTATAACCGTGGCATTGCGTTTGTTTCCTCTTTTTACCACAGCTTATCCGAAAGTTTATGAACATGTATGAAAATTTTCAATACCTAGAAATAAATGAAATGGGACTTACCACATGTGAATTTGGAGACTGAACATTGGAATATAATATTGAGCATAATGCATTTCAAAGAAAATTTATATGTATATAAATGATTTATATGCATATTCATTACTCATATGTGTATAGTATGATTCTACAAGTCTGATTTTGATATCCTTATAATAGTGGTAAGCCATGAAATGCATGTATAAATGCAAATATAGATTTTATGACTTGAAATGTATATCATATGATTTGTTAATATATGAATTGTGAAATTTGCAAATGGTTAAAGGAAATGTTATAGTGCCTGCTCTATTGTCTTGGTTGGATAAATAGGCATCCCTATAAGGTTATAGTGCAGTTGCTACAGTTTGACACAATTGATGTCTATAGTTTGATGCCTTCAGGTATCCAGGGTTTGATACCTTTAGGTATCTATAGTTCGATACCTTCGGGAATCCACAAAACCCATTATCCACACCTATAAAAAATGTGCAGGCCTAACACAGAAAGTAAAGTAAAGAGATATAAATAGTAGCATGACAACATAAATAATCAGTATATGAATGAAAATTTGCATTTGTATTGAAAATTTGTATCATTGAGTGTTGAATATCAATGTTTGAGTTTTAAACTTGAATTTATGGTATATGAAAAAATATTGAAGCATGTTTGCATTATTTATTTGATTAAGTATGCCATCATTATTTATATTTGTGCGATGTTCATGAACGTGAGTGTATGGCAGATGAATATTGTGAGTGGTCATCCAAACTAAGTGTTTCCCCACTAAGCTTAGCACGAGTGTTAATCTATGTAGGTCCAAGTCACATCTACAGGGACCAAGGCCAACAGAAAGAATAAAAAGTACTTATGGAAGGCATTTTTAGTTAAAGATGATTGTATATATAATGGTTAAAGGAAATTGTTTGTTTTCTTTTGGATTACTATGTAAACATAAAAATGTTTTACTACTATTAAATGATAATGTTAAACATTGGGTAGTTTTTTAATATGTATATGTATAGCATTGAACCAAAATGCATGTCTTGAATGTATGTACAGGAAATTGGTTGCCTTATGTGTGGATGGATGTAGGTTCCATATAGGGGGTATTACATTTTGTGGTATCAGAGTTCGATTTAGGTGGTTCTGACTAATAAGAGTCTAGTAATGAGTGATAGGGTTTGGTGTTATGTTGGCCTAATCCAAATGTCCCTATTTTCTTATAGATAGTAGAGATGGAAAGATCTCGTGAAGCTAAGGAGGAGTTAGCTGATAGTGTGGTAGGGGGAGATCTGTTAGTTTTAGGTCCTCTTGAGCCACTAAGGGGTGAAGTATCGGTACCATCAGTACCTAGGGAGATGTTTGTAAAGCTTTCACATAATATGTTGAGATTGATGGACATAGTGACCACGCCTAAAGCTCCCATAGAAGCTTTGAGAAAGCATGGGGTAGAAGAATTTGTGGGCATGACTCTAGAAGAATATAATAAAGCAGAATACTAGTTAGAGTGAACACGGAGGGTTCTGGATAAGATCAGGTGTCCACCCAAAGAAATGGTTACTTATGCTGTCTCTCTCTTATAAGGGCTAGCCTATGATTAGTGGAAATTAGTCCTACTTCATCCTCAACTGCCTAACCCTTTGACTTAAGAATCCAAGAGTTCAAGAAGAACTATGTCACAAAAGCTTATAAAGCTGCTCAATGGAAGTAGTTCTTGAATTTAAGACAAAGAAACCTATCTGTGGTTGAGTATGAAAAGGAGTTCAGTTAGCTTAGTAGGTATGCTCCAGAGCCAATTCTGTCAGATGCCTTCCAATGTCGACAATTTAAGGATGGATTAAATGATTCCATCAACGAGTATCTAGCGGCGATAACTTCTCTACAATAGGTAAGTTATTATTAGCTAGTTGAAGCAGCTATCAGGGTAGAGAAACAAGAGATAGCCAAGACAGAAAGGACATAAAGGAGGAGTTTCTTTAGAGGTGGCTCTTCTTTAGGTAAGAAAACCTAAGACTCGTAGGGTATGCTCCCACTAGAATCAGTCTATAGCCAAGCTACCAGAGGAAGACGTCAAAGGTAGTCCACAACAACTAATACTAGTAGAGGCTTTTCAATTGGACAAGGAGATGGACCACCAGAGTACCCACACTCTACTAGGAGACATTGGGGCATATGCAAGTGGTTGATTGGGTCCTGTTTTAAATGTGGGGGTATGGATCTTCTAATGGCTAATTGTTCATAAGGCTCGAGACATATTAGAACATCCCAGGGGAGCAAAGGGGCATCCAATACACCTATGAAATCTAGAGGAAGAGGTAGAAGCAGAGGTGGACCAAGCCAATCTACAGCCATTCTGAGTACAGCATCTGAGTCTGTTGATCGTCCTGTAGCATCAATCAGTTAAGCACGGGCATATGCTATAAAGGCTCGTAAGGAATAGGACACCCCAGTAGTCAAAGTTGGTATTTTCTCTCTCTTTGATCTTGATAAGCATGCATTAATAGATCCCAATTCCACTCATTCATACATTTACACTGGGGAAGTGAGTGATAAGATGTTATCAGTACATCGACTAGCCTATGATATACATGTGGCTAGTTCGTTGGGCTATAGCGTATATGTAAATAAAGTGTATAGAGACTGCCCTATTATGATCCATGGGAAACAATTTGTCACTGATCTAATAGAATTGCCTTTCCCTGAATTTGACTTGATCTTGGGTATGGATTGGATGTCCAAACACCAAGTTATAGTTGATTGTGGGTTAAAAACAGTTATGCTCAAAGATTCTGATGGTTCAGAAATAGTGGTGCATGGTATTCAACCTAGTCCTTTGACTAATCTAATATCAGCCATGTAAGCAAGACGACCTCTTAGAAAGGGTTGTAAGGCGTATTTGGATTTAATACTTGATTCAAAAAATGAGAAGGTAAATTTACAAGACTTACCAGTAGTAAATGAGTTTCTTGACGTGTTCCCAGAAGAGTTAAAAGGTTTGCCACCTGAGAGGGAGGTAGAATTATCTATTGAAATTGTACCTGGTACTGCTCCTATTTCAAGGCCACCTTACAGAATGGCTCCTATAGAGTTAAAAGAGTTAAAAACTCATTTACAAGAGCTTTTGGACAAGGGTTTTATCCAGCCTAGTGTATCATCATGCGGAGTGCCAGTCCTTTTTGTCAAAAAGAAGGATGACACCTTATGAATGTGTATAGACTATAGACAGTTAAAAAAGGTGACTGTAAAGAATAGGTACCCATTACCCAGAATAGAAGATTTATTTGATCAGTTGAAAGGTGTAGTAGTGTTCTAAAAGATTGATTTACAGTCAGGTTATTACTAGCTTCAGGTGAAAGATGTAGATGTTCCAAAGACTGCATTCAGGACCTGATATGGCCACTATAAGTTCTTGGTCATGCCTTTTAGACTAACTAGTGCACCGGCTGCTTTTATGGATTTGATGAATAGAGTGTTTTGACCCTACCTAGACCAATTTGTTATGATTTTTATAGATGATATATTGGTTTATTCGAGGAATGAAGGGGAACATGTTCAACATTTGAGAATTGTGCTCTAGACTTTGAGAGAGAAGCAATTATTTGCCAAATTGAACAAATGTGATTTTTGGCTAAAGGAAGTTTCTTTCCTTGGGCATATCATCTCTTTAGAAGGTATCAGGGTAGATCCTAGTAAAATTGAGGCAATTTTCAATTGAAAACCTCCTCGAAATGTGAAGGAAGTGAGAAGTTTTCTTGGCTTAGCTGGTTATTATCAACGCTTTATTAAAGGGTTCTCAATAATTGCTTCTCCAATCATAAAGTTACTTCGGAAAGAAAGAAAGTTTAAATGGAATGATAGATGCCAAGCCAATTTTGAGCAGTTAAGGAAAGCTCACCGAAGCTCTAGTGTTGACATAGCTAACTCCTAACAAAGAATATTCCATGTATAGTGATGCTTCTAGGAATGGTCTAGGTTATGTATTGATGCAAGACAGGAAAGTGGAGGCTTATGCCTCAAGGCAGTTAAAGTTATATGAATAGAACTACCGTACACATAACTTAGAATTGGCAGCAGTGGTGTTTGCCTTGAAAATTTGATGGCACTACTTATATAGGAAAAGATGTAGGGTATACACGGACCACTAGAGTTTGAAGTAGTTGCTCACACAGAAGGAACTAAATTTGAGACGACGTTGACTAGAATTGTTTAAAGACTAAGATTGCTTAGCTGACTACCACCAAGGAAAAGCTAATATGGTCTCATATGCTTTAATTAGGAAGTTTATTTCAACATTTTTATTACAGCATAGTAGATGGACATTTGCACCAGATGGAACTTTGATAGCTCAATTAAAAGTGAGTCCTGACTTAAGACAAATGATAATACATACACAAAAAGATGATGCTAAGTTTCAACAAATTGTACAAATGGTGCTAAAAGGGAAACAAATTGATTTTGTAGCGAAAGATGACGTAAGTCTCTACTTTAAGGGTAGATTATATGTACTGGTAGTAAAGGACTTAAAGAAGAAGTTATTACATGAAGCCTATAATATTGTGTTCACATGCATAGTGGGGGTAACAAGATGTATCAAGACTTGAAACAACATTACTGGTGGCTAGGAATGAAGCATGATGTAGTGGACTATATGTCCAAGTGCTTGACTTGTCAACAGGTGAAAGCTGAACATCTGGTCTATTGAATCCCATTCCAATTGCACAGTGGAAATGGGATAATATCACTATGGACTTTGTTACATGTCTACCCCTTATACAAAGAAAACATGATGCAGTATGGGTCATAGTGGATAGACTCACCAAATCAGCTTACTTTATATAGATTTGATCTGATTATTCTATGGAACAATTAGCTGAGTTGTATGTGAATGAGATTATTCGGCTATATGTAGTTCTATTGTCAATTGTTTCTGACTGAGACCCATAGTTTACATCAAGGTTTTGGAAAAGTTTGCAAGCAGCTTTGGGTACTCAACTGAGCTTTAGCACAGCCTTTCCCATAAATGGATGGGCAATCTGAGAGAGTTATACAAGTGTTTAAAGACGTGTTTAGGGCATGTGTTATAGAATTTAAGGTTAGTTAGGATGAATGCATTCCTTTGATGGAGTTTGCCTACAATAATGGTTATTAGTCCAGTATAGGCATGGCACCATATGAAGCATTATATGGCAGAAAATGTAGAACCCTGGTTTGTTGGACAGAACTAACTAAGAATAAGATGATTAGCCCTGATATAGTCAAAGCCACAGAAAAGAAAGTAAGGGTTATTCAATAAAGATTGAAGGCTGCAAATAATAGACATAAATCATATGCTATTTTCAAGAGGAAAGATAATGAATATGCGGTAGGTGACAGAGTTTTTTTAAAATTTTCACCCTGGAGAAAGGTGTTAAGATTCAGGAAAAGGGGAAACTTAGTCTTAGATTTATTGATCTATATGAAATCCTTGAAAAGATTGGACTAGGGACATACAGGTTGGCTCTTCTTATGGAACTATCCAAGATGCATGATGTATTCCATGTCTTAATGCTACAGAGGTACCAATCGGATGATTCACATATGTTACCCTTACAAGAAATAAAGATCCAACTACTCATATAATGAAGAGCCAAAAGAAGTTCTAGCTCAAGAAGTGAGACAGTTGAGGAATAAGAAAATTCCTCTTATAAAGGTGCTCTGGCAACATCATGACATTAAAGAGGCAACTTGGGCAAACGAATCGATGATTAGAATTCAACACCTATAGCTATTCAATACAGGTATAAATTTCAAGGACGAAATTCATGTTAAGGGGGAGAGAAATGTAAGGCCCTAACATATACCCTAAAAGTATTATAGCATGTCTAGCGTGTATTAAGAAGTGAACATAACAAATGAATTAAGTGCATCTAAGTATAATAAGAGACATAATGATACTTAATGTAAAAGATTTGGGTAAATGGGTAACTTGTAATTTCAGCACGAACATACCTCTATAATTTCAACATATATTGGCCTATAGACCTCCAAATTGCATATTTCCAATTGGAAATTAATTTAGAGACATAGATCTAAAACTTTCTGAGAGGAACTGAAATTTTATTATGCCTATAATATTTTTGAATTCTGGCTTGAACTTGAGTTATGACTGTTGTCCCTATTTTCGAACAACTTGTAGTGTTTTGGGTATAACTCCCAAAATAATTATCCAAATATCATTAAATTTATTACATTAGAAAATTAAGACATAGGGGAATGAAAATAATTTATATTATTGTAGGACAATATGGGAAGTAAAAGAAGAAGAAGGACTGATATGCAAATTTTCTAAAGTTAACACATGGACCAATTGGATTAAGGTATATGTGACCATTAATAATAAAGCATGTGTGTCTAATAGGAATTAAGCATATGTGTATGTCTTGAAAGTTCTAGAATAGGGATATGGAGAGGGGAGACGCATAACATTTGGGGGTTCTAAGTTTATTTTTTTTTTTCCTCTCCATTTCACCTTCTTCATCCCATCATTTTTCATATAAGAAATCAAGCCAATCTTAGGTGGAAATTAAGTTGGTGAGTCAAGCAAAGCCAAAGAGGAAGGCGATAGAAGACCTACTTTGTCAATTTTGAGGTTTAGGACTACACTTAGTCTAATTTCTCTTTGTGTGTATGTTTGAATGGTTATAAAAATTCATTTGGATGTGGAATGATTGCTAGGATGATGCTTTGGTGTTATTTTGGTGTTATCTTGCATAAAATTGGTTGAATATGACAAGAGAGTATTGTGCAGTGGAATTTTGTCTAGGGTTTATTTGGGTCAGTCATATTGTTTACGTCATAAATCAGCCTACAGACCTTCACATTGTGTGATTTTAGTTGCATATGAAAACTAAGACATAGAGATAAATATCTCTAGAAGGAACTTTGACTCAATTGAGGCTATATGATCTTGGAAATTGAGATTGAAAAAGGTGACTAGATGCTGCCCCTGTTTTGGAGCAGTGTTTAATATTTTCCCTATATCTCATTATTTAGAAATAAAAATGGTCTGATTGTTAGTGCTATAGAAACTATAGACATATAGGAAAAAATGTCTAGAAGACCTCAAAACTCAGTTTTGACTTTTTCTATAAGCATATCAAGGAACAAGTAGTGGTATGAGTGGAGAGAGTGTCTGTCACGATCATGGCATTGTTTTTGTTTCTGATTTCTACCGCATCTTATCCTAACCTTTATGAATGTGTATGAAAATTTTCAAACACCTAGAAATAAATGAAATAGGAGTTACCACATGTGAATTTGGAGACTTAACATTGGAATATAAGATTGAGCATAATGCATTCCAAAGAAAATTTACATGTACATAAATGATTTATATGCATATTCATTACTCATATGTGTATAGTATGATTATACAAGTTTGATTTTGATACCCTTCTAATGGTGATAAGCCATGAATTGCATGTATAAACACAAATATAGATTTTATGAGTTGAAATGTATATCATATGATTTGTTAATATATGAATTGTGAAATTTGCAAATGGTTAAAGGAAATATTATAGTGCCTGCTCTATTGTCTTGGTTGTGGATAGATAGGCATGCCTATAGGGTTGCAGTGTAGTTGTTACAGTTTGACACCACCGGTGTTCACAATTCGATAACTTCGAGTATCCACAGTTCAATACCTTCGGGTATCTATAGTTTGATATCCACAAAACTCGTTTTCCACATTCATAAAAAATGTGCAGGCTTAACATAGAATGTAAGGTAAAGAGATATAAATAAGAAATACAGTATGACAACATAAGTAATCTGTATATGAATGAGCATTTGCATTTGTATTGACAATTTGTATCATTAAGTGTTAAATATCAATGTTTGAGTTTTGAAGGTGAATTTATGGTATACGAGAAAAATATTGAAGCATGTTTGCATTATTTATTTTATTAAGTATGCCATCATTATTTATATTTGTACGATGTTTATGGATGTATGTGCTTAGCGGATGACTGCTATGAGTGGTCATCTAAACTAAGTGTTTCCCTCGATATAGGTCAAAGTTATAGGAGTGAGGTACAGGGAATATCTACAGGGACCAAAGCCAACAGATAGAAGAAAAAGTACTTATGGAAGGCGCTTTTAGTTAAATATGAATGTACATATAATGGTTAAAGGAAATGGTATATTTTCTTTCAGATTACCATATAAATGTAAAAATGTTTTACTACTGTTAAATGATAATGTTAAGCATTGGGGAATTTTGTAATGTGTATATGTATACCATTGAACTGAAATGCATGTCGTGAATGTATGCACAGAAAATTGATTGCCTTATGTGTGGACGGTTGTAGGTTTCGTATAGGGGGTGTTACACTAGGCATAATAACAAGTTAGGGAGGAAATTACACTATAGGGGATTATACTTAACAGTCACTCATTGAGACCATGTCTTGTATTACTTAACCAAAAGTAGAGGCTGATAACTTTTATATTAAGCTTAACATAATTCAAATGGTTCATTAATTGATGCAATTTGATGGGATATTGGATGAGGATCTAATCACACATATTGTAAATTTTTTAGAAATTTGTGGTACGTTCAAACTTAACGAAGTTTCAAAGGATCCAATTCAATTAAGTATATTCCCTTTCACATCAAGGGACAATGCTAAATTAAGGAGAAAGTCATTTCCTCCAAGATCCATCACTATGTGGAATGGTTTGGCTAAAATTTGTTTAACTAAATACTTCCCTCTAGCATGCACGACAAAATTTAAGAATGATATTTTCTCCTTCCAATAATTAGAGGGTGAGAAATTATATGAACTTGGGAGAGATGGAAGGAGATGCTAAGAAAGTTCATACATTATAACCTTAGCTTGGTTTTTTAGTTGTACATTTTTTATAATAGAATGAGCTACCTAATCAAATAGTTGATCAATGCATCTTTACATGGAACTGCCATCTTTAAAACTCTTGAGGAATTTATACACTAATCAAGAACATGTCTGTAAGATATTTCTAAGTAAAATTAGAGAACAAAGCCAAAGAAATGTAGCATGAACAATATTAATATGATGGTAACATTAGAGGAAAAACTAGAAGCTTTTAAAAATTGGAAAATATGATTCTAATAGTTCATTTAGTACAAGTAATAAGTTATGTTGACCCTCGAAAATTTTTTACGTTAAATTAAGCATAATAGTTCATGGAATAAATGCATAAGAATGAATTGAGGGCATTTTTGGCATGTAACTTAAGT
>JANQAP020000205.1:229470-239728 GCA_026874005.2 Erythroxylum coriaceum | reverse complement strand
ATTTTTCAGGCGATCATCATTTCTTTTTTTTATTTTTGTGTCTTATATATGCTTTTTGTTCTCATTGTTGAAGCAATGACAGCTGATGTCAAGCAATTGGAAGGATGGGTTCACTTAGAAGCAGAAAAATATGGTACTGTAATTGAGGATAGGCATCATCTAGAAGTAGATGCTTTAGCTGACCAAATGAGACTCAAAGATGAGAGGTTAGAAGCTTGTCGCTGGCAGCTACGTAGAATGGAAGTAGAATCAAAGCGACTAGAATCTCATGTGGAAAGGCTTAACCAGGATATGTCAGAGCTCCGGCATGATAATATGAAATTGGAAACCCTGTTATTGGCTAGGGAAGAAGAGTTAAAAGCTACAAAAGAGAAGTTGACTGTAAAAACAAAACATGATACTATCCAGAACGGAAACTTAAATCCATCTCTACGGGAGCCAGAGTTAGCCCTGGATGTTGATTGGTCTAAAGTCTTGATTGTAAAGAGAAACACAATTGACAGCGTTCAAGGGAAAAGGAGAAATCCAACAGATACACTCGAAACGAAAGATGATCAGAAAGAAGAAAATGCCTCATCTTGCTACCAGTCTGAAAATATTGGTTTGATTGTTCAAAATCCTGAAAAAGAACTAGGAAAGGAGAAGGTTTCTAACCTAGATCCTCTTCAGGAAGAAAGCAAAAGCCCATCCCTTAGTCAGCCAGTGATTAAGAAAACTAGTTCAGAATGGAGGAAAGATCTCCATGCTCTTGGAGTTTCTTACAAGATCAAGAGGTTGAAGCAGCAAGTTCTAATGCTTGAAAGGTTGGCTGGGAAGCAAGAAAGTGGAGAAGATGTGCAGAGCAACAACAATTCACAACATGGGATAAATAATGTTTTGCTGTTAATATCTTTACTTAACAAGCAAGTAGGCAGGTATCAGTCTCTCCACGATAAGACTGATGAACTTTGCAATCGTATGGTAAGCTCCAAATTCATTTAGTAACGACAAATCTACTCTACTCTTCTTCACATACCAGTACCATAAACTTTTTTTCCTTGCTGACAAGCAAGTCTCGTAATTTCTTGTACATGATGTACAGCATGATCACAACCTAGACACAAGCCGTGGATTTAGAGATATGACTCCAAGACCAAAGGGAGAAACAAAGGCATTGGAACATTTCCTTGAGGAAACATTTCAACTTCAGAGATACATGGTCGCCACTGGACAGAGACTTGGGGAAGTTCAATCTAAGATTGCTTCTGGATTTATCGAGGTCTCTGAAGAGGTTCTCAATTTTGACATGAAGCGCTTTGCTGACAACATAAGAACTCTCTATCAGGAAGTTCAAAGAGGTCTTGAAGTTCGTATTGCTCGGATTATTGGAGATCTTGAGGGCACCCTAGCTTGTGAGGGAATGATACGAATCAGGAGGTAAGAGCATCAAAGAACCACAACTAAGATAGTAAGCTTAATTTTAAGTTCACAAATGTTTATGCAAATGCCTATATTAGAACTTCTCCATAAGAAGTAACTCTCGATTTACTTTTTAATTGATTGGAAGCAACAAAATATCAATGCAATTCAATGTACAGAATCCGTAAAATGCCTTGGAGCTTTGAACTACCTTGATGATCTCAGTAGAATCTTATTGTAATAATAACACGACCTTGTTTGAAGGCACGGATTTGACTAAGCATTATTGTTTGCAAGAAAAGAAATGGTGACTTTGCTAAACCCATATTTGCTTCTAATTGGTGTGAGGAGAATTTGATGGAATTATATTTGGGATGCAATGGCATTATAGTTGTGGAGGAGCAGCAACGTTTTATTATCAACCAAAGTTGAGACAAACTTTACAGGACTTTTCATAGAGTTCTGACATGATTGCTATTAATTCAAGAGTTCCTGAAAAGGAACATGAAAGTTGTTTTCCGCCTACTAAAGGCGGAAATTTGACCACTTTCGCTTATATTCCTGTAGAAAAACACTGCTTTGTAGAATTTGCAGAAGGTGGTTCAACCAACATGACTGTTTAGTTACGGATGAAGATGAAAGCCCAACTGGCCTATTTGTTTAGTTATGATTGGCAAATTTTGGGTAAAATCTGAAAAGAAGAGCTCGCATTTAGGCATGTCAATGGGTCGGGTCGAGGCCGCATAGCCCGGGCTACTTAGACTTTAAAACAAAAAAATTTAAAACAACGTCGTTTTGAACAAAACGATGTCAGGCCATTATTGCCAAGTCTACTCACGTTGGTAATTGGGCACTTCCATGTAACATCATACAAGTGCAGTGTGCCCATAAAAGAGCCAAAAATTTGCCTTATGCACCATGCTATTGCAACACACTAACCTAGGTTCGTACCATATTAGTATCGGATTTAGTTTTGATATAGTATTATACCAATAATAGTTAATACTAGATATTATTTTAGGTAATTTTTTAAAATTATAAAATAGTTCTTAATTTTTTTAAAAAAAATTAAAATTTTTATTAATATATTGTATTATATAATTTATAATTTTACATCAATCTTGTCTCTAAACTTCATAACAATAGAAATTTAAAATAACAACAATCTATTTATTTGTATTAATATTACTTTTCACATATTTCGCATATAAACAATAACTACAATTAATATAAAAAACTTACTTGATCATACAAATATAAAAATAAGAATGATACAAAGTACTTAATATGGTAGAATTTTATCATATAATAAATAATCATTACATTTAACATCAAATAAAAAGAATAATAAAGATTTATGACTTTCTAAGTATTACAACAAGAATTCATGTCGAGAAAATAACTAACTAAAATTGAAACCTGAAACAAAAATATATATTGTTATGTTTCTATGACATATATATAATTTAATATATACATCAAATATAAGTGAACTAAAAGAAGAAAAGAAATGAAACCTTGAAATTTCATTCAATTGAATATCTACTCAAATCACATTGGCCTCAATTCTCATTTGGTATAAAATACTTATCATTGAATTTGAGAGGGGTCTCATTATCATCATCATTTGAATCAATATACTAAATGACATGTCAATACTTTCGTATCCAATACTATGTAACAAGAGACTCTCATATATTAAACTCAATTCCTTAAAAACACAATCTACCAAAAGATTGATATGATTAAGGTAAATTGGATCTATAAACTATTTGTTCTATTAAGAGTCCTAGTAAACAAATAAAATTAAATTATTAAGAAATTATATTAATAATGATAATAACATAAATTTCTCAAAGCTTTAAATCAAGCAAAGATCAAGTTGTTCAATCTTTTATGTTCCAATCTATTCCTTTTCTTGGAATGGATAAACTCAAATGTGTTCCAATTCTTTTCTCACCCTATTGCACTTACACATTGCCTCAAAATTCGAATTACAAACCTTTGCAATTCTAGAATATCACTTCCAAATTGGTTCCACCAACTAACTGTAAGGCAACTTACAATTCTAGAATACCACTTCCAAATTGGTTCTACCAACTAACTGTAAGGCAACAAAATTAACATCATAAACAAAATAAAGTGATGATTAATTGTTAGCAAGTAACAAAAGTGAAAAATATATATACGAATTAAGGTTATCTCTTTGACAAATAGCAATATCCTTATAAATCTTCATTTGTGAGCTTAAGAGATATTGCATCCTCTCATGGGCAATAATTATTGTAATAGTTAATAGCATTCTCCAATTAACTTTAGCTTTCTTTAAAAAATTTGGTCTGAAATAGACACTAGAATTCAAAAATTTCCCAACTACAAACAAAAAAGAGTAAAGTTTGCTTTCTCATCTCTCATTGATGACTGTAAGATAAAGTATATACAAAGAAGACCTATATTTCAAATTGACCTTGATTGCTTGCTTCGCGCTCTCTATGGCATCATAAAAATAACTCATTGTTGCTTTCTCATTACTATCAGTTAGACAAAGTATCCTCACTAAAGGCTCACAAACTCTGATGAAAAATTGACATTGGAACAAAAATTCATGATTTTCAAGTATAGTTCTACAAACCTCTAATATAGTATTTGACCTAGCATACTAAGATGCAACTCATTTATTACTTGTAAACATTTGTCTCAACTCTTTCTTAATCATAATAAAATATTGAAGTTATAAGAAATTAGTTGCAAATCTTATAATAGCATGATGATATAATTTCCTACCGTTGGTGAAATCCTTTCTCATTAATTTCAGGACCCATACGCAATTGTAGATGTACTTGGTCACCTTTTTTGTTTTTTGTTTAGACTCGTCAATAATAGGAAAATATCTAGTATCTCCTATATTTTTCAACATCAGGTTAATAAAATATGCAGCATAAAGAGCCTAATAAATAGATTTATGTTTACTTTGCAATCTTCTTATAACTGCTTAATATGCAGAATCATTTTTATTAAAGAATTGAACAATATTTTTTGGCCAGATGCTTTAATATAATTCAAAAATATTGTCCCCTTTATAGAATAAACCAAAAAAATTAATAATAAGCTCTTGTCTTCTATTTGTCTAACCATCACATATGATTGAACACCCATAAGTAGCTTAAATCATTCTTTTTTAATCCAAATAACTTTTTATCTCATTAATAGGGCTGCTCAGAAATTTACTTCGATAGTCATTAATTAAAGAAGCTTGGTATTCTAGACCATAAAAGGCAATAACATCCATCATAGGCTAATAATAATAAAACTGGGCAACATTTAATGTTATTCCTGAATTATACCACTATCTAACCATTTCGATGTCTACATTATAAGCCACTTCTTTAGATTGTAAGGCACTATCGATTGAAGGTTGAGCTCTAGGAGTTATTCGTGGTGCAAAAAGAATTAGACACCCATCTTCTTCCTTTTCTAACATCAAGTGCAACATTCCCTTCTTGTTAGGTAGGGATATTACTACCTTTAACATCCTTACTATCATCCTGACTACCAACAAAAGAACTTCTATTACTAATTTTGTAGTTCAATCTTTTCCTTCTATCTTTCTCATATCGATACTCTTTAAGCAAAGTCTATTTCACGTCATGACTCACTTTCTTACAAGGCTCAATATCATCTTTAATCCTAGCTAAATGCTTCTTTAATCTTGTGATTCCCCCACCTTTCAAATGTTTATTACAATATAAGCAAATGGTATAGTTCTTCATTCCAAGAACCAATCTAGCATAAGCCCAAGTTAGATTATCAATTTTTCCTAAACCTAAAGTGACTAAATTGTCAAGAGTACTTGAACTTCCTCCATTTATCTGTAAAATGAATAAAGGCTTATGTCAAAATTAAATTGATAACCTCGTATCAATTTCATGGCTATATGCCCAATGTAAGTACATTGCTTGTAAATATGAAATGATCGTTAAGTTATAATTGAATATGTAAAAGTTAGAATTTTTATATAAGTTTATATAAGAAGTTAAATAAGTAACTCTAATTCTTTTAGATCATTTACACAAACAAAAAAAAATTGATTAAATTTTATAATTAATTGTTCCGCAAATAAGTGAAGACATGACTATGGCATGTCATCTCTTAATTATTTGTAGTCACTGGAGTATGGACTGTTGATAAGCTACTGGATCATTGATGAGCTATTGGAATCGGTGACAAGCTACTAGGGATGAGTAATGAGTAAGAAGTTAAGAACTATCGGTGATGAAGATGAATTGATAATGGAGAGCTACTGGTAACGATGGAGAGTGCTGAGAAGTGACAATGAGAGAGGAGTGGTGGCAGTGGAGTGGAGGAGAGTTGGAGAGGTAAGGTAATAGGTATCATGACAGCTACGGTTATTAACAATTTTTTTCAATTTCATCCCCAACTTTTCAAGTTTACAGTGTTTACCTGCAGCCAATATTGGCCGGTAGGAAATAGTATTCTGAACATTGCTTTAAGGCCCATTGTTATTAGTGAGTTTCTTTTTAGAAAGTAAAAATGACGTATTAAAATTAAAGGAATAAATAAGTACACAAGATAAGAATAAGTTAGCTGTTAGTACACAAGAACTTAAGCCAAACTAGATAGAGCTATTAAGAGAGTTAATAGTTATTGCAGAATCGTTAAACTATACTTGTATCAATCAAAAAAAATGTTACACTTTAAGTTAGAGTAAGATCAGAATTTGAAGCAGGTGATTATGGATTAGATTATTTAAGTGTTGGACATTGCAGCTATTAATTAGTTTAGGACTATCACTAAGTGAGTGTTCTTGCTATTATCTACTACTTATTCAATTAATAATTAGTTTAGGACTATCTCTAAATGAGTGTTTCTTATTATTTACTACTTTATTCACAAGATGATATAAATGAAGCAATCTTAGGAATTAAGACTTTCATTGTAAAAGATTGTTTTATTCCACCTCTCTATCTAGTTACTATACATATTATAATTGATGGTTAACCCAAAAATAGTATAAGTCTTTTTTATGTTGGTGCCCATCTAATGCAGGAAGACAAAAGATTCTCCTGAAAATAAATTTTGCATAGTTGCATGATCTTTGACCAAAAGGGAGGAGTTTTAAGGGAACATGTTGAGTATTTGGTTTGCATTTTCAGGTTCTAAGTTATATATTGTGCTTAAGATATTGATTGGTAAACTTTCTTTTAACTTATATAAGGTGCTTAATCTTGGCTTTGGGTAGTTGTCTCTAAACCATAATAACTTCCAGCAAGGAACTTCTTGCTTTAAGGATTGGATAACTTAGAGATAAGATTTATTTGCAAACACTTTAGAACTATGATGTTTCTAAATTATCATATCATCTTCATCATTATTTAGCCTGCAGTTTGGAATATTGTTCATAATAGAGTTAAAACTTCTATACCTACATTGCTAAGCTTTATTTTCTAGAATGATATTTACCTTGACTCTTAGAGAAATCTAGATGTAGAGATTCTCCGAATCATCATGAGATGAAGGGATTATAGAAAATTCTAGTTATCGAACCAAAACCAAGATTTCCTATTCCTTATAATAGTTTTCATTCCTTGGTTTATGAAGCTTCTTAATTTCAATATCTAATTTACTAACTAAGAATTTGCTTGATTTGTATTAATACTCCAAAAACTTCTCCTTAAAGGATGTATAAATGCATATGTTAATCCTTAATGGCACTCAAGGTAAAGGGAGGGTGAATTGGGTGTTTACAAAATTCAATAATTTTTCTGACCAATGTATTCAATTAACAACAATTAATATAAATAAGTATGAGGAAATTATTTAATATAAATTAATTAAAAAATTTAACAATAATTTAAAGAGGAAGGGAGGAGAGAATGCAAACTAATTTATAATGGTTCAATAAATAACCTTTGCTTATGTCCAATCCCAAAACACTTCTTAGAATTCCATTATAATTCTTATTTTAAGTTGAAGAATAACCTTTATACAATTTTTCTTAATAAAGAGGAACCCTTCTTACAATCTTCTCCCAAGGTGAAGAAGAACGTCAATCTCACTTGGATCACCCTCAAGTAGAATAATATATTCCCCCAACCAAATATTACAACTCAAAGTTCCTTATTTTATCACTTCATAACTCTAAAATGGCTCACTCGACACAATGATGTTAAAATGACTGACCAAATTTTTTGAGATGTGTATACAACACCTAAAAATTTTCTTGATGCTGAAACCAATGGAAAACAGCTCTTTATAGTGTTTTGGGAACCCAAATATTCGTTAGAGCCAAGAATTAGCCATTATGGTAATATACATTGCAGTGGTACTAGTTGACCAATATAGCATACTAGTTAACCAAAATGCATTAAAAGTTGCAGATTCACTAGCCGTTAGACACTGGTCGAATAGTACATATATTGGTCAATCAATATGGCACATAAGTTGACAATTAATTCAACCAATGTTGTTACAAACTCATGGGACATCAATTTTGACAACTTTAACCTATATTTGTTGACTACTAATCTATATAGGTCGACTAATCATACCAAAAACATTATTTAAAAACTTCAAATCCCCAAAACCAATTTGTTCAATCCAAATATGATTAAAACACTTTACAAAATTTTCCTCAAAGCTTGTTTTAAAGATCAAGAGGCTTTTATATAAAAACCAAAAGTTTTAATGCCTCTTGATGAATGAAAAGACTTATGTAATGAAGTTAAACGAAATGTTTATATGTGATGAGCTTTTTGGGTCATCAAATTAACAAATTGAGATTACAAATAATAAAATAAAAATGTAAAATGACCTTGATGAGCTTTGATATTCTTTTATTCTTTTTTTGATCTCCATTTCGTTAGTTGTAAACTTCAACTTCTCTTGTTCAAGTTCATATACTATCGTCTTGATTTTATGGCTTCATTTTGTTCTAATATTTCTTTTCATCAAAATAATAAACATATTAGTAGTAATTATGTTTTGTTGTCATCAAAAAATCAATTAGGACCCCTCTTACTTAGATGACAAAACACTTATGATATTAGAGAACAATAATAATAAAATTAAGCAAAAAAAATATCAAGATAGTAATTATCTCCCCCTTAATTCATGAATAGAATATAATTCAATATGAAGATCATAACTCCATATCAAGAACAAAAAAGATATCAAGATTTAAAGAAATATCCATACATGAAGATAACATAAATTTACTCAAGTACATCATATAAAGTACAAAAACTACAAAAACAACAAAATAATCACTTCCCCAAAATTTCATCACTCCCCATAAATATCATCACTCCCCCTAAACCTAATATTAGTAAAGTTCCTCCCCCTTTTTGGAATAAAAAAAAAGAAATCTATTAACTAAAAATACGTACGTCAAGCTAACTTAGTTAAAAAGAAGAATTTGATCAAAATTGCCAAACTTTCTTACTAGAGATTGTTATTGAATATTTAAAGAGTTAAAAGAAAAGGTCAATTTTGATAGAGACATCCCTAATAGTATTTAATCTGAAAAATTCCAATTTCGGTATTGTCCTTAAATTGAAAGATTCAATTAAAGTATTAAGAGTAACCTTTGACAAAATTAGAGGTTATAATTATTGGATATAATTACTATATCCAATAATCAATTTCATAAAAGAATGTATAATTTTGAAGGCTGCAAAATTTTAAAAATAAAAACATGAAAAGGTGCCCAAAATATCAATATTTAATAAATTAAAAATATACCAATATAATTAAAAGGAAAACAAACTTAACTCTTCTTACAATTTAACTATAAAGGCATATTTCAAAAACTTATTAATTAAGATTTTTTTTAAAATTCCAAAAATTAAATTCAAGAATGATAAATTTTCAATTTAATCATATTGTTTTGTAATGAGAGATGATGTTGTTTTAAGAAAAAGAGTAAATTATTTGGGGTTTTAGAGGATAAAATACAAGAATAGAAGAAAAGATAAGGAGATAGTCTTTAGATCATAAATACTAGTTTACACAAGGCTATATTGGCTGACCAAACTTTATCTTGAATATGAGAAATTTGAACATATGAGAGGAAAACTAAAATTGTACTTTGAATTTGCTACTTGATCGACCATACAACAATTTTGGTCGACTAATGACTAGTGTGGTCGACTAGTATACGAATCTATTATATTTATAACTCGTTGGAAAGAAAAGTTTCTTAGAAAGACCACTCTAACACAATGGTTGACCAGTGTGAGTAATTGAACGACCATAAATTCGACTAGAATATCATACAAACTCATTAGAATTATGAAAATTGTTAAAGCGGGGACATTAGTCGACCACTCCAAAATATTATTCAACTAGTGCGATAATTTGATGACCAGATCTTCAACTAAACAAAGAACAAGCTCACTAAAAGAGCAGAAAACAAGATTTTTGGTTACACTGGTCTACCACACTAGGACATTGGTCGAGTAGTATGTACTGAAAGGCTAGAAAACAACCTCAGAACTTAAATTTAAACATTAAAACACTTAATAAGTCATGGTAATATCAATCAAGAATTATCAAAAACCTTAAAAAAGACTTTAAACACACAAAGTCAATCAAGAAAATAAATGGACCTCTTTATCATATGGAATTCCATCAAACATTCCTAATTATCCTCTAATTGAGCAAAATTTATCCTTATTTAAAGTTTTATTGAAATAATTGTTCGCTCAAGGTTACATGCTCTAAGTTTCAATATTTTTAACCTTGGTAATTACCGCAAGCGCACAGGTCGTTCGCGTAGTACCTAAGGTGTCGATCCCACGAGGAAGGGAACTAGTCCTAAGTCTAATGGCAGCTAAGTCAC
>JANQAP020000204.1:432558-449766 GCA_026874005.2 Erythroxylum coriaceum | reverse complement strand
TAGCTATGCAATTCAACCGAAATAGCATAAAGAAAACTTCTATTGAAAATAGGATTTAAAAGAAAAAGTGAAGAAAACTTGATACCTATATCTTATAATCTCGTGATAACTTTTGTCGGAAGAACACCAAGTAACGACGTTTTGCTTTAACTCTAGTCTAATCCCGTGTTAGAAAACCAAAATTAGGAGCGTGAGCGTGAGCAGTTGTAGTTATTGCATCATTAGCGAAGTAAAGTATAAAAAAAAGAAAACAGAAGAATAGTGGGCAACTTAGACACACGTCACTCTCTCTCTCTCTATTCGTACTTACTTCGTCCTCTTTTTCCCTTCCGCTACGCCTAGGGTTTCAACTGTCATGAATTAAAATTAAGAAGTTTCGCATTGTAACTTAACAATCTCTTTTACTTTCCCTGAAAACAATTAGAAAATTAAGAATAGGACCCAACAGAAAGCAAGCACAAATCTGCAAACCCTTTGAAACCCATCTCTCAATATCCATGACTGGGACTGTCTGAAATTCTCTTGAGGAATTTATTGACATTTCGGGCTTCAAGACTTTACCTTTACTTTCCCGATGGAAAGATCCAGATCTAAGCGGAATTACTACTATGACCACCAGGATTATGATAATGACACCATGGCTAGAACCAAGCCCCGGTACAATAGCCATCACTACACGCCCAATAACGCCCATCGTCACCGTGGACCGGTTGCCGGAAACAGCAACCGACCTTCAAAACCTCAGCAGGACTCGTCCCTGATGGTGACTACAAGCTATCGCATTCTGTGTCACGATATCAAAGCTGGTGGAGTCATTGGCAAGTCTGGGAGTATCATCAAGTACATAAGACAACATACTGGCGCCTGGATTAACGTCCACGAGTTGATCCCTGGCGACGAGGAGCGAATCATCGAGATATCCGACACGCGGCGGCGTGACCCTGAAGGAAGAATGCCCAATTTCTCTCCGGCGCAGGAGGCGTTGTTTTTAATACATGATAGGATTCTTGAAAGTGATGCTCAGATTCCGATGAACGGTGGAGGTGGTTATGGGAACGAGGAGGAGGAATTTGGTGGTGGTAGAGGTGGCAACAGAGTGGCTACGAGGTTGGTGGTGTCAAGGATGCATGTGGGTTGTTTGTTGGGGAAAGGAGGAAAGATTATTGAACAAATGAGGATTGAAACAAAAACCCAGATAAGGATTTTGCCTAGAGATCATACCTTGCCTCGTTGTGTTTCCATGTCTGAGGAGATTGTTCAGGTTTACATTAAGCTCTCACTAAATCCTCCTCTTTGTAAAACAATGCAGTAACTCTTTTTTGTGGGACGTTATGTTAGCTGAAACTGAAGATGTTATGGACGAGAGTTACTTTAGTTCTCTGCTTAAATATATAAAGATATATGAATCCGCCTCCTTTTTAAATACCACCAGTTTTTCAAATATTTGGCAGTTAAAGCTAGAACATTTGGAATACTGATAAGTTCAGAGACACCGGGTTTACAATAGTTTTAAAAAGATCAACAGGCTCGTGGATAATTTTATGATTGATCCATGCAAATTACTAAGGGTTCTAAATGATTGGAAGGTGCATGAAAGCAATTTTCTTTTTGTCATAAGAATAGAATGATTGTCAGTTGCTGCTCTTTCTTCCCTTTCTAGTTCTTCTACTGCTTCTTCTTGCTGCTCCTCCTTCTCTTTCTTGTTCTTGTTCTTCTTATTCTTGATTAGTTTTTCCTTTTCCTTCTGTATGCTTTTAATTACTGCGATCTTGCTATTTCTATTAAGAATTACATAATTTGTGTTAATTTTCTAAGAATCTATAATCTCTCGTCTATCTGGCATTTTCTTGTTAGTGATATAGACTTGACTGGTAGTTGTGTCTCTGAAGTTGCTTTGCTCATATGTCTACTCCTTTCTCATTTGATTGTTGAGGAAACACCATCGCTAAGTGGGGCTCGATTATTGAGTTTATTGACATCTCAGTCATGGTAATTTGAGCATTTGTGATTTGACTCGGCCTGAAGGTAAAGGAAGAGGTTGATATTCAGATATGTAGACTATGAGCCACCTAAATTCTGTGTCTATCTCTGTGTAAAGCATCCAATACTTGGGAAACTATAGGAAATGCAAGGTCATCATGTCTCCGCCTAAATATCTGCATTACACTTGTGGACCTTTTCTAAAGCATTGTGGCAAATAGGTTATGCAGGGTCTGATGGATGTAGACACTAATATACTATTAACTTGGCAAATAAGGCCCTTGGAAAATGTCTGAATAGGCTTTTCTTATGAGTTATTCCTCCTAGTTAATAGACTCTATGTTTTTCTTTTGTTACCAAATTTGGATCTTGAATGGAGAAACTATATCAACTCTAGCTTACCATGTTCATTGTCTCATGTTAGTTTATGCCTTGCAGGTTGTAGGTGACGTCAATAATGTGAAAAAGGCTGTATCAATAATTTCATCCCGCTTGAGGGAGAGTCAACATCGGGACCGCAGTCATTTTCAGGGACGATTCTTCCCTGACGAGGATTATATACCTTACATGAACAATACAACTCGTCGAGCATCCAGTGATGGGGGCTCTTTTGGTTCACGGCAATCTGGGCCAAATTACAGAGGCAATAACTATTCACGACCATCTGGTGTTGCAATTGAATCTGGGGAGGTTCCCAATGATAATACGCAGCCTTTCTATGGTGAGGACCTTGTATTTCGAATACTTTGCCCAATTGACAAGGTTAACAGAGTTGCTGGGGAGTCAGATGGCCTAATAGAATTACTTCAAAATGAAATTGGGGTGGATGTGAAGATCTCAGATCCTGTATCTGGGTCAGATGAACAGATAATAATAATTTCCTCTGAAGAGGTAAACCAATTACTGGTTATTTCTTTTAATGTTTTAAATTTCATTCTGCTAACAATTTATATTTTTTCCAATTTATTTGACCTTGAAGTGATGACCATTTAGTATAGTATACATTTCTTTCTTGCTTAGTGTTACATAGAAATGTAATTAGGTTGTATGCCTAAAATCTTTCATGCCTGGTTGTGTTCAATAATACTCAAAAAAGGAAAATCTTTTCCTTGGTTTAATTGATGCCTTCTGTACTTTCACCTTTTTCCCTAAGCGTCAAACTGAAGAGTTTGGAGAGGACAAAACTGAAACGAAGATAAAAATTGGGACCTGTTGCAGGCGTGCAAAGAAATGTTGCAACAAAGTAATATGAGATAGGCCTCAGGATGCGTTTATAAGTTCTTGCTAACGAACATGTTTGATTTTAAAGATTCATAGATCAAAAGCATACTTCTCTAATTTTCTAATTTTACCCAATTTTGAAAATT
Organism: Erythroxylum coriaceum; assembly: GCA_026874005.2. Lineage (NCBI taxonomy): Eukaryota > Viridiplantae > Streptophyta > Magnoliopsida > Malpighiales > Erythroxylaceae > Erythroxylum > Erythroxylum coriaceum. The sequence continues at coordinate 446,419 of JANQAP020000204.1, read as the reverse complement.
CTATTGTCTGTTTACATTTCTTCTTAGGGTCCGGACGATGAACTATTTCCTGCTCAAGAAGCTTTATTGCATATTCAGACTCACATTGTTGATCTCATAACTGATAAAGACAATATGGTTACAACTAGATTACTTGTCCCAGCTAGTGATATTGAATGTCTAGATGGAAGAGATGGCTCATTACTTGATCTGGAAAGGTTAACGGGAGCAAAAATACAGATCCTACCAAAAGAATCACTTCCTACATGTGTATCAGGGACTGATGAGCTTGTACAGGTTTGCTACTTTACATAACCAGCAAACGTTTAGGAAGGCCTTTCACATGAAGTTTTCTATTTATTTTTTGGATAATTGTTTCTGGACAATATGCTGGAAGATAAATAACTGTAAACCTGAGTTTATTATTTTGTTGATGATGCACTTAGCATTGCTCCTCTGCAGCATGATTTCTTGACTGACAAACTCTTTAAGTGATTCACTTTTGGTGTTTCTTGATTGCTAGAAGTGAGCAATCCTGAAGCCTACTCAATCTCTATATACTGTCCTTTCTTGTGCTCATGATGTATATTACAATCTTGATGTGAAGTTTGCTATTTGAAATTATGGAGACAAAACATAGAATTCCTTAATGATAAGCAAAATTGGTTTTTGCAAAGGTTTACTTTTCTCAACTGATTACTTTTCTCTACAGATTGAAGGGGAAATAAAAGCAGCTAGAGATGCTCTTGTAGAAGTCACATCAAGAATTCGGAGTTACTTATATAAAGAGTTCTTTCAGAAAGATACTCCTTCACCTATTTCTCAATCAGGCCCTCTTGGGAGTGCTTCAGGTATGGAGTCAGCTTCTCCAGATAACGTAGCCCTGGCTCATGAAGTTCAAAATGTTGGTAATCCTCCTGCTGCGATAAATCAGAATGTACAATCTGCACCTACATCTCAGACATCGAAGGTATGGTGCAGTGTAGATAGCCTTTCTGCTAAACCTTGAACCTTCATCCTATTCTAAAAACAATCACATATACACCATTCGTTTCTCATCTACTCTGCATCACTTCCTGTGTTTCTTGGATGTGAAAATTGTGTCTAGCCATACTGCATCTTAGTGCCCATGTTTTCAGAATTCTGAACTAAATAAATTTAAGTCAGGACCAAAAGAGCAGGTTTAATTTACCTTGTTTTTATACAATTATGGAAAGGGGATTATGACTTTTATATAGCAGTTTTAAAAGCAAGTGGATTTCGTAAAATAGCAGTTTACTTAGATTTCCCCCTGTTTCTATATTTTCAGAATGCAGTACTCTACTTTGGATAATTAGATTAAATCATCATCCATATAAGGTATATCCAAAACTGGTAAGGTTTTAACTCTGTTATGGAAGAAAATGACCTGACTAGAGATGGAGAAGATGTGGTGTCAGTCTCCATCTTTTTTTCCTGGTATAATTATCAAGATATTGAACGATACAGAAGAATTAAAAGTGACTTTTTGTTTCCTTCTTAAAGATTTTAGAAAGGTGAAATCTATTGCTTTTGCAGGACTGTGGAGTATCTGGCACCAAAGCAGTAAAGCAAAATGAAAGTGAACGCCATGGTGATTCGATAAGTACAATCAACAGGTAGAGGATTTAACTTCATCATTATCTTTGATAAGATATGTACAAGAATGCCTTCTGTTTCCATTGAATAATGTTGGCCTTCGTTTTCCTGGTAGAATCCCTAAACCACTCGTCACTAGGAGTACTCTTGAAGTTGTTATACCGGATTATGCTGTCCCAAAACTTGTAGCCAAATCAAAAAGCAAACTGGCTCAGATTAGTGAGGTAAGCCTAGTCTTTCCCCCGTTTTTTGGTCAGATTCACATGAAGAACCCCTAACTAATTTATTCTTTATTGAATAGTTGTCTGGAGCAAATGTGACCCTAATAGAAGACAGACCAGAGGTGACAGAAAAGATCATTCAAATTTCTGGCACGCCAGAGCAGGCAGAGAGAGCCCAGAGTTTGCTTCAAGGCTTTATTTTGAGTAGTAAGTCCACCAAATTACTCTTGTGTAGCATCATGTGGATGCTAGTTTCTTTCTTCTTGAATTTAAATTTCACTTTGCCTTTTTTCTTTGATTCAGCACAAGAAGATGGACCTTAAACTTGTCCCTGCATTAGGAGTGGACTAAAAATTTTTGGAGCTGGCATTGGTTGTTTCATGCCCTGTTTCCTAACCTTCCATTATTTGCCTGGTCCTTGAAGTAGCATTTTGTCCCTTCTTGGAAAATGACAAGGAGGGTGGTTTGTCTTTCCTTTTGACTGCCCCTTTTGGATCATGAATTTTCAGTGTGAAGAGCTCCACTGTAAATGAACCTTGAGGAGCTCTTTTTGTTTTAATGCTATGTTTATGTTGTCTTGTACTCTTGTTCATTATCTTGTTTTGCATCCAGAGACCGTTCCATGAATTTCAATATTTGCTCGTTTATCTATTCAAAGGATCATACTTTTTGCAAGTATGTTAAAAACAGACGACCTATTGTATGGTTCAATTGTAAGTAAATAAAACTAACAAATATGAGAAATCTGTTACCACTCGGCAGTATAATTGCATTTCATCAAAGGAAGACGCAAAGTCAAATGGTCATATATACATACATACATATATGTATCTATATATATGTATCTATGTATATATATATATATATATATTACAACAAACGATGGATTTAAGTTATTAAACTAAAAATATATAAACATTGTGTTTATAACAATAGAAGCTTTATGGTAAGCTCCGAAGGTTCAGTTATATCCTTGTATTCCAATCTTACGAAGGAGGTGCTTAATTTCTTCAATTTACGTCGAACAACATCTCTCGGTACTTGAAGCGTTTTTGTATTACTTCACCTTGAAATTGATAAGCACTTAAAAACATAACCCGATGTTACATAGATTTGTTTAGAAGATATGAAAACGATATAATATCTTGTTTTCAGTTATTATCATCAACTAAAAAGTCTTCAAATTATATTAACATCTTTTAACATTTACATGTCTCTTAAAAAAATTAAAATATCAATTAATATCAAGAATGTCTAAATACACAACGAAAAATGGAAATTATTGAATCTTTAAAAAAAAGGTACTAAATTGGTTGACCGTTTTTTTTTTAGGAATATTAGATTATTTTAACTGAAGTTATTACAATATTATAATATTTTTAAAAACTATGAAGTTGCGGCTACCTAGGTTTTCTTAACACAAAGGGTAATTGTATATGGAAGTGATGAACTACATTCTCTTTATCAAGTTTAGAGAAGTTGATGAATAACTTCAAGGTTTGTTCCCAGTCGAAAGGAAAATTCACTACATCCACCTTGTATTGAATCTTGCTCCATATAGTTTTAGTGAATTCACAAGCAAAAAACAAATAATCTCGATCCTCATCAACATTATGACATAAGACACAAGAATTTTCAGTCGGTTGAAGCCACCTGCATTTACTCCGAAGTATATTTTTGATAGTTAACTAAGTACTAAAGGGAGCTTTAGGGTTGAAGCAGTTTTTCCAGATAAGATTCGTTTGTGAAAACCCCTTGAGGATTTGGAGTCCAGTAAATGGCATCTTCCCTATCCGTGTCCCCCAACTGTGGAAGGATCTCACTCAGTGTGGAGAAGCCCCTAAAGTTACCTCACCATTCGCCATCATGGATGTAACATCCCGTTTTTCATACTATGGGTTAGAACCCTAGAATTCTGTAAATGAGAAATAGTAATGAGAGATTGGAAAAAATGCATTTCATACTCATACATAATAACACATGTGAATTTGATTGTTTTGTACATACTATGATAACTATTCATGCACTCATTTCACATTTTTTGGGTTTAAATGATTTTAATGTGATTATGATGTGGATTATGAGTATTATGTCATAAATCTTGGTTAATTAATGATTATTGGTGACATAGGAAATTATTTGTTAAATTGAGAGATTTCTAAAATTATGAGTATTTTTAGACTAAGAAAAATGTCAAATAGCAAGACAATTAATAAATGATAGTAGAATTAACTGTCAAATGACAGTAGAAATTACTGATAAATGACATTAAGATTTAATGATAAGTGTCATTGAAAATTAGGAGATAATTAGATTAGAATTGGGAGACAAATAGACTAGTTATTTAAAAGACCAAAAAGGGACCATAAGAAAGTGACAAGTGTCACTTGCCACACCATATGTCTTAACCCACGATGTTGTGGTAAAGACCATCTCTTCTTTCATTTTGTTTTGGCCAAATGCTCTCATCATCTTCTTCTTCTTCTTTTCTCTCAACCTACGACACTCACTAACCCTCACGATTTTTGATTTATGCCAACTCCTTCACTTCTTTCCTCAAGATCCTTGCTATCTCTTCATCTTGTCACAAGAAAAACCTAATCTCTCCTTCATAAATGATGATGATCATGTGATGCATGGAAGAAGCTAGGGTTACGAAGTTTTGATGAAGCTTTGAGTAAATCAAGTAAGTTATACTTTGATCTTCATGGGTAGTTGTAAATGAAACAAATATGGTGAATATTTTGGATATTAAGTGATTACATGCATGGTGATCTATATATGTGCATTATGGATGAAGAATGAGAATATTGATGTCTTGTTTTGCGTATATGATGGATAATAAATTATGAAATGTTATAGGGATATTTTTGGGATAGATTTATAGTGAAAATGATGTATGAAAATGATCAAAAATGTTGAGGAATAAATGGACATATTTATGACTGGTTTTGTGTTTATGATTAACATTAGATTATGAGTTGTATTAAAGATGTTTGTAAGATAAAATGGGTATGGAAATAGTGTTTGAATGCATGTTGAAAGTTGAAAAATGAAGAGGTGTGATTATATCCTATTTTTGAATTGATGAATGACAAATGATATGTTTTGAATTGGTATGATTGATGAACCTTAAGTTTGAGTTGTCTTATTGATGATATTGAGATAGAAATGAGATAAGAATAATAAGGAAATGAAGTAGAAATGATTATTTTAGCATGAGATGTCTTGAGTATAACATGGAGAATGTTAAAATGTATAAATGATAAGATTAAGTGAATGATGATGAAACAAATGAGTAAAGTTTTGTGAATTTTAATGCAACTAATATGGTAGTTGAATTAGCATATAATGAAGTTGCAACTAATATGGCCCTCACCCCGCAATCGTGGCTAGTTGTTATGGTTTCTGTCACGATCGTGGGGCATTAGGATCGTGGGAAGGTGCCTCACAATCATGGACTAGCATATGGAGTAAAAAGTGGTCTTTTGGGTGATGTTTGAACCAACTAATGTTGAGGTACTTCATTATGATGTATTTAGGCTTAAATGACGCTTGGAATGAACTTAGTATGATGCTTGAATAAGTGATTAAATATGTGATAAGCTTAGGGTGATAATCAAGGTTATAACTTAAGCATGAATGATTGATGTCCATAAGACAAAATCAGGAAAATTAGAGATGCTATAAGAATGAAAGTGACCCTATGAATGTTAATATGATTCAAAGATGAAGAGTAATGTGTATTAAGTAATGGCGAATGAGAAATTGGATATTATGAGATCTTATAATGGTAGAAAGAGGATTGGAAAGCATCTATGTGATAGATATATGATTGAATGATGGGCTTAGATTAATCTTGTAAAAATGAGGTATAAACCTAAGTTCAAATTAGACATATATGAGTTATGAAGTATGAATGACCATAATATGTGAATTAAAGAAATATACCCGGAATAGTCAATATGAGCATGCATTATACATTACACATATATATATGTGTATAACTGAATGTTTATGTGATGTTCAATTAGTAATGTGTGTATAATGTGTATTGCATGAAGTTGATACACAAGGTTGAAAGTCAGCATCTAGACGTTTCCGGATCATGGAAGCTAATGCTAATTTAGAGCGTATTGTGAGTCGACCTAGATGGTCTTACTATAATTGATTATTTTGTTTATATTTCTGTATTGCATTGATATTGGTGTGAATGTGATTGTGTTGATTCCGGACATAAATGTCTGAGGCATTTGATGCATGAATAATATATTGGAAGTGCTCATTGTATGTGAAATTGACTGAATAAGTGATACTTAACTTAATTGTTGAATGTCGGACCGAGGGTCTGATGACAAATGTGAATGTGCATGTGTAATATTGAGCACAAGTGAATCATTGAATATATGTGATGCATTTCATTACAAGAATGTATGATAACATAAAGGCAGTTTTGACCGGAGTAGCTATCGAAAAAGAGTTTAAAGCTTATAATGTGATTAAGAGCTAAAGGCTCACTACGTATAATGAGCCCTGTATCTCCAACTCGATCATAACAACGTAACAATTGAAAGTAAGTCTTATGAGCATTATATATATATTTGCTATGAATGAGAAATATGAATTAAGTGAATATGAAGTGTATGTGATTCAACATGTTGATTAGTGAAATGATGTGAATTACATGATTACATAAATTGATGTGTTATATGAATTGAGTGAGCCATCGAGGATGGTCCGCTCACTGAGTTCATAAAACTCAACAAAATTGCAACGTTGTTTTTCAGGTTCAGAGGATACCCAGTTAGACCAATTGGAGTATAACCACTGCCTTCGAAAAGGAGTTTGAGGTAGGGATCAGTTGGCGTCTGTATATATTTTCTATGATTTTAGCATTAAACATTGTATTCCACAAGTGTTGTTTATTATATAAATGAATTATGTTTGTAATAGCAGTTTTGATTAAACATGCTTCGTTTTTGTAATGGGACCAGATGAGTACTGAAATTTCAACGATAGGTTCATTGTTTGTAATACTTGCGACTGAGAATGTTATTAATAAAATGGGCTAAAAAAATTGATTATTGGTTTTCTGTAATATACGTGCAATGTTACAAAAAATTGTATTGAGTTTGACTGACCGTCCTAGCACACCACCCTTGTAGAGTGTATTCTCGAATACCATCTATGTGTTCGAGAATATGCCCTATGGAAGTAGGATGCTACAATGGATTAGAATGGAGACTCTTGCCTCGATAGGCAATCGATTCCTCAAATGTGCAAAAGTTGAATTGCTTATGAGCGGACTAACTTCAAACTAATTATCAAATCATATCCATATATTTCCTCCTCCATTCACTCTATGTTTGATATAGGGGTAGATAAGGTGCCTTATCTTTAGCATGTGATTGAATGACCAAGAGAATTGAGTGGACTCGACAAGCTGCTAAAATTTAAGATTTTTAAGGTGGTATTCATGGATCCATTTAGACCACAATACTTCCTTATTTTAAAAAAGTCTCTATATTCACTTACTCACTAGCACATTCAACATAGCTGAGGAAGAAATGATGCTTAACCTTCCATTTTTCTTAAGGATTGAGAGCTTACTCCATTTCACTTTTCAGTTTTTCCAGTTACAGCTTTACCAAACCAAAGAAAAGCTTTCATCAATCTGTCAATTTCCTTAAGAATCTTTTTTGGAAGAGCAAGATGTGTCATCCAGTGAATGTGTAAACTGCTCAGGACTAAAATAATTAATGTTATCCTAGCTGCATAAGATAAGTGCCTATCTTGCCAGGAATTCATCTTGAATTTGAGCTTTTCCAGAAGGGGAATGCAATCTAAGTACTTCAACTTTGAAGTAGAAATATACACACCAAAATATCGAAAAGATGGAGCTTGCATGCATAAATTGGTTGAAAGTTTTAACCATTTATCTTGAAAATATAAGAAAGCTTAACAAACATGCGTTTATATAATGAAAGATAAAAACTTGGAGTTACAATAAGAGAACAAGAAATAGTTATGTACATATTTTTTAAAAATTAAAGATATATTAAACATCAAAATACAAGTAACTAAGCCTTACAAAACTTCAAGTATAACTTCACTTAATTCAATCTCCAAAAGTTATTGTAGAGGATAATACTTAGCAAAGAAGGCACAACTCCTTGCAAAGTTACAATGAAAACAAATTAGAAAACACATGTACACCATGTAATTTCATAACCAAAAGAGATTTCTTAATTGACATAATGAAAACCAACAACAACTTAATTGACTTCTATTTGTGCATGTTCTTCGAGCTCATCTACTTAGAATCCATGGAGATAAAACCTCACTGTATAAATGTTTTCAAGAACAATGGAAGAGATTAGGTTATAGTATGGATCAGGCTACTTCTAAGGCATTGAATTGGAGAGTAAAAACCTTTTATAAGTTCTATAAGATGGATATCTCAGGTTTACAAGTTATTTGGAGTTGATTTGTTGATCCAGTTGATAAGTTCCTTTGTCACTTGCTTCTTGGTTCTATGAACGACCATCTTAAGTCTATAGGTTGTTTAAAGCTGATTTACTATCAATTGTTCATTGTTTCAACTGATAAGTTCCTTTGCCACTTGCTTCTTGGTTCTTTCACAACCTTAGAAAAGCCTAACATTTTTTTCCTTTTAAAATGAGTAAATAGAGCTACCAAAGACAATAGTGAGAATTGCGTTGTCAACATTGGATTTACCTTTTTCTTGGTTGATCTTATTAAAGATCTCTAAATAATTAAGAATTGTTTCTTTAACCTTACAAAGAAATTGGATGTTGTTCCATATGAATGTCGAGAACATACAATTAAAGAATATATTAGATAAAGATTCTTGACTAGTTTTGCATAGGCAACAAGTAGGTGATATGTTGAGGAAGTTCATCTTGTCTAATGTTCGTAACCTCTTCTTATAGACAAGCCATATAAGAACATATTTTTGGAAGAACTTTCTTGCACCAAATTATTCCATACTAGGCTATTTTCTGCTGTTGAGGAAAATAAATTACTTTACAAGAAGCATTGGTGAACTTTCTTGTTGAATGCTTTAGCCAAATATAACCTCCTCACTTACTCTAGGATTATAGTTAGGTATAAGCTAGGCAATTAGGCCCAACCTGACCTGACCTGACCCATTGTCATCCCTAGTTAGGTATGCAATTTAGAAGTGGAGTTGAATTAATTACCCAATTATTCTCATTTATTATATCACTCACTTTGGCATTTTTAAAGAATCTATATCTCAAATTTGAATGTAAATTCGACCTACAAAAAGGGCCTATCTTGCTCCAATTATCAATCCAGAATGAAGCCACTTTCCTATTGCCAAATCTATAAAGGATGCTTTTATAGAGAACTTCCCTCAACTTAAGTAAATGAGCCATAAACCATAAAAATGGTGGTTTTGGTGTACAATTTTCACAAAATTTTTCTTTTTAAAACGTAGATATGGATTCATTAAACCCATAGGGCCTCTTTATTAGTGATAACTCTTCAAATGCTCTTTGTCAATAGCACTTACTAGTTCAAGAGATAGATACAATAGCAAGTCCTCCTGTTTTTTTAGGAAGACACACTTATGTCTACTTGAATTTGAAAATGATCTCTTTTGTAACTTTCCAGACCATATAAAATTTCTTAGCATCCTTTCGATGGTTTTAATTAGAGCTTTGGATAGGAATATATTTCATGACAAATAGATGTGAAAGGAGTTAACGATATAGTTGATTAAATGAATTCTTCTAGCATAAGAGAGGGATCTGTTGCACCAATAGTTGGTCATGCTATGAATTTTCTCCAGTAATGGTGAGAATTACCTAGACCTTAATTTTCTTGCAGTTATTGGTAACCTTAGGCTTTTTAGCTTATGAAGAAACTCAAAATTTTTAACTAAGGAGTTTTCTAAAGAACAGACTAAAGGAGTAATAAGAGTCAAGAAAAATAGAAGGTTCATGCTAAGCTCTGATGGCAAACCTAAATTTGATTGTTGTGATTAGGTGAAAGAAGAGAGAGAGAGAGCAAAGAAGGAGAGACTATGGCACGTTATCTAACCACAATAATGCTCAGAGGAATCATTATTTTATTTTCAATTTATCTCGAAGGTTTTGTTGTATCCTTGTATTCCAATCTTTCAAGTTCTGGAGCAAAGCTCAAATCTTGATGAAGGAGGTGCTTAATTTCTTCAATTTACGTCGAATTGCATCTCTCGGTACTTGAAGCGTTCTTGTATTACTTCACCTTGAAATTGATGTTATTTTATTTTAAGCACTTAAAAACATAACCCGATTTTACATAGATTTGTTCAGAAGATGTGAAAATGATATAATATCTTGTTTTCAGTTATTATCAACAACTAAAAAGTCTTCAAACTGTATTTAACACCTTTTACCATTTACATGCCTCTTAAAAAAATTAAAATATCAACTAATATCAAGAATGTTTAAATGCACAACTAAAAATGGACATTATTGAATCTAATAAAAAAATAAGAAGTAATTTGGTTAAATTTTTTTTAAAGAATAATTAGATTACTTTATCTGAAGCTATTACAATATTACAATATTTCAAAAATCTATGACTTTGTAGTTACCTAGGTTTTCTTAACACGAAAGGTAATTGTATATGGAAGTGATGAACTGTATTCTTTTTATCAAGTTAGGAGAACTTGATGAATAACCTCAAGGTATGCTCCCAGTTGAAAGAAAAATTCACTACATCCACCATATATTGAATCCTACACCATATGGCTTTATTGAATTCACAAGCAAAGAACAAATAATCTCGATCCTCGTTGGCATTATGACATAAGACACAAGAAGTTTCAGTTAGCTGAAACCCCCTGCATTTAGTCTAGAGTCTATTGTTGATAGTTAACTAAGTAATAAAGGAAGCTTTTTTGTTTAAGGAGTTTTTCCAGTTGAGATTGGTTTGTGAAAAGCCCTTGAGGATTTGGATTCCAGTAAATGGCATCTTCCTTATCTGTGTCCCCCAACTGTGGAAGGATCTCACTCAGTGTGGAGAAGCCCTTAAAGTTACCTTATCATTCGCCATCATGGATTAGAATGGAGACTCTTGCCTCCATAGGCAATCGATTTCTCAATTATGCAAAAGTTGAATTGCTTATGAGCGGACTGACTTCAAGTCAATTATCAAACCATATCTAGGTATTTCCTCCTCCATTCACTCTATGTTTAATATAGGGCTAGATAAGGTGCCTTATCTTTAGCATGTGATTGAATGACCAAGAGAATTGAGTTAACTCGACAAGCTGTCAGAAATTAAGATTCTTAAGGTGGTATTCATGGATCCATTTAAACCACAATACTTCCTTATATGAAAACAGTCTCTATATTCACTTACTCACTAGCACATTCCATGTAGCTGAGGAAGAAATTATGCTTAGCCCTCCATTTTTCTTAGGGATTGAGAGCATTTTACTTTTGCAATTTTCCAGTTACAGCTTTACCAGACCAGAGAAAAGCTTTCATTAATCTATCAATTTTCTAAGAATCTTTTTTGGAAGAGCAAGATGTGCCATTCAGTGAATGTGTAAACTACCGAGGACTGAAATAATTAATGATATCCTAGTTGCATCAGATAAATGCTTGTCTTTCCAGGAATTCATCTTGAATTTGAGCTTTTCCAAAAGGGGAATGCAATCTGAGCACTTTAACTTTGAAGTAGAAATAGGCATACCAAGATATCGAAACGATGGAGCTTGCATGCATAAATTGGTTTAAAGTTTTAACCTAAGGAATTCAACATCAACAGATTCTTTGAGAGGATAATCAGTTAGGAGATGAGGGAATACATTGGACACCCTTCACACAACAAAAGATTAAAAAAGTTCTAGTCAGTTTGCAACCCTCCAAAGCACCTAGACCTAATGGATATTCTGAATGTTTCTTCTAAGAGAATTGGGAATTCACTAGTAACCTTTTAATTGAAACTGTGCGGAAATTTTTTTCTTCATCAAATAATGTGAAGGAAATGAACAAAACCTTTATATGTCTCATCCCAAAGAATTTAAATCCCTCATCCATGATGGATTACAAGCGTACATCTTATTATAATGCAGTCTACAAGTTAATTGCAAAGGTTCGTGCAAACAAATTGAAGCTGGATTTGAAAGATGTCATTAACTCAACTCAAGGCACATTCAAAATTGGGAGATCAATAGGAGATAACATATTGCTCGTACAGGAATTAATGAAAGACTACACCTCAAGAAGAGCTACCAAAGTTGTACATTCAAAATCAATATCTTCAAAGCCTTTAACACCATCAAATGAGATTTTATTGAATCTTGTTAACCAGCTCTTGGATTCCCAGTACAATTTGTGAAATGGATAATGGAATGCATTATAGCAGCTTCCTTTAGCATGGTGACAAATGGAGTACCTACTCAAATCTTAAGAAATACTAGGGGAATAAGGCAAGGAGATCCTTTTTCTATGGATAATGAAATGCATTATAGTAGCTTCCTTTAGCATGGTGACAAATCGAGTACCTATTCAAATATTTAGAAATACCAGGGAAATAAGGCAAGGAGATCTATTTTCCTTTACTTATTCACACTGGCTATGGAAACTTTATCGAGGATGCTCATCAATCTCATCTCTTGCAATGGCAGGATTCAATATCATCATAGATGTAGAGAGTTGAGGATCACACAATTGATTTTTGCTGATGATCTAATGTTATCACTAAATTAATCTTGGGCACTTTGGAGTTATTCTCAGCATGTTTTGAACTAAAGGTCAAGGCTAACAAAAGTAATATGTTTATTTCTTCTAACATGAGGAATCATTCAAGGTTGAGCAGAAGAACTGGCTTCAGAATTCAAATTCCACCATTTAGATATGTTGGTATCCCTATTACCACTGTTAAGCCAAAATTTATTAACTGCATTACACTAATTGAATCATACAAAGCAAGAATCAATAATTGGCAAAATAAATTTCTATCCTTTACTACTAAGCTAACTCTTATCAATTATGTCCTAAATAGCCTACATGTACATTGGATTGCCTATTTAATACTCCTTAAGAGAGTCATTAAGGGGATTGAAAAGAGTATCAAAGCTTTCTTATAGTCTAATAAAACAGAAAATTCAAAAGGGGCAAAGGTTAAATAGGAAGAGATATCCATTCCAAGGAGGATGAGGGGTTTGGGAATTGTTCCTATTTCTCTTATGCAAAAAGTCCTTTTAAGGAAAAGGCTTTGGAGGTTATACATTGACAAGGGAGCATTATGGATTAAATGGATTAATGGGTTCTATCTAAAAAACCAGAATATGTGGCAGTTGGAAATAAATAGGGGACACTCCTGGTACTTCATACATGTGTTGAAATTAAAAAATTCCTTATACCCTTGGATCAAGCACAAATTGGGGGATGGTGAAAAAAATCTAGTTCTGGCATGACAACTAGAATGATCTCAGTCCATTAATCATGAGAGATGATCTCCTATACTTAAGGAATAGAATTCCTTTAGATTTTATCACTCATACAGTATGGAGATTGGCACCGTAACTTTAAAGGTTCCTCTACATTGACAAATTATCTACCTCAGCTCCATCATTTGCACAGGGAAGACGGAATCATTTGGTTAGCTAATAGCAATGGGTCTTTGACTAATGACTCATGCTACAAAATTTATAGAACTTGTATAGAGAATGTACCATGGTATAAACTATTATGGAAACAAACCATGAACCCCAAAGCTTCCTTGATCAGTTAACCAGATATAAAGAATAGGATTAAAATTAAGGATAGATGGTTTGGTTCCTATGATCCTACATTTGTCTTATGCAAAGAAAAGGAGGTAGATAGAAATCATTTCTGTAATGCAGGTACTCTAAATTCATTTGGAGTAGGGTGTTACATCTTGTTACGGTTTGATCCAATTGTAAGGTATATGACTTGGATTCCACATTGATTAAATACAAAGTTGATTTGGGATTTATAAGGATTTTAAGCTCTCCACCCTCACAAGCTAGCTTTTGA
>JANQAP020000204.1:322174-336882 GCA_026874005.2 Erythroxylum coriaceum | reverse complement strand
TAATATTAGTTATATTAATTAAGAGTATAATGAAAAATAATACTTGTAGTGAAGGTTATTAATGGAAAATAAAATTTCTACCACAGAAACAGTTTCTTACCGCAACTCTCTTTCTATTTATTGATTTCTGCGGTAGCATCGCACTTTTCTCCAACCTTCGGTTGTTTATCGCAAATTCAAACATGTAACTACGTTTGAAAACTACGGTGAATAAGTACTTATCTCCGTTACACTGCAGATGTAAATACAGCAATAATCAGTTTCCTTAAATTTTTCTAGTAAATTTATCATCTAAATTATGAGTACATCGTCTTAAAAGCGGTATAAAAAAGAGAAAATGTTGTTTGTTTGTTTGATTTTTAAAAGAAAATGTTGTTTGTTGATGATGCGGCAGATTTTGCCGTTTGACAACATTTTGTGGGGATTTGGCACCTGCTACACCCAACGGTCCCACCCTGTAATCCTGTAGCTCAACATCAGCAATTGTCTTTCCCAGCAAATAAATAGTAAATTTCTTTGTGAGGAACGTAAGAGAAAGTCCACGACTTAGGAAGTTTTAGGCAGCTGGTGACGTAGTTATCTTTGATGGCTGCTCCGATCACATGTTGTTCCTTCTGCTGCTCCTTTGCATCAAAAACATTTAGCAATTCAACATCAGCCACTCACTCTGCCTTATCTTTTTCGCACCCAAAATTCAATGGCTTCATTTGGAGTTCACAAGACAGAACCTTTACCAGCTCTAGAATCTTTGCAAAGTTTGAGAAATTCCAAGGTGACCCTCCTCAAGATAGTCCAGAATACGCCACCTCGCAGTTTCAAACACAGCAACAAACAGGTCCAGAAGATGACAGGTTCACAATCGTTTTCTATCGGCAATGGTGTGAAATTAGTTGGGAAGTGACGTATACTTGATTCTCATTAGATATCGGTCAATTTCAGTACCGAGTCTCGTGATTTTTCATGAAATTATCAGTTCATTCAAATAAATGTCCTCGACTTTATTCCTTGTAGATTAACCACCTTATTTTCTGAATAAGATTATTTTGGTCATGTGGTCATGATTCCATTTATAAGAAAATCACTCGTTCAACTTGATTAGTCCATTCAAAAGTTTTCTGTGTATGCGATGTATGTCTTTTTAACATGTCTAAAAAAACCGAGTTGTAGAAATGATTTTGATTCTTGATATCATGTTACTTCGCCTATTATGTACTATGAGTATGGAAGAAAAGATTTTAATGGTATACATTTATGTCTATTTCAGCTGCCTGCCTTCTGACCTGGAGGGTGCAGTCAGGCAATCTAGCGAATCAAGTGGATTGTTTGTGTCTTCAGGAGGAATGAGAGCCATAGTAGGTGAAAATGGAAAAGGAAAAAAATAAAAGTTTTCGTATACACAAAATAAACTGCATTTTAATGCTCAAATTTATCTTTTGTAGGTCGAGCTCTTGATTCCTCAACTGCAGTTTCTAGATGATGAAGGTGCCCAAGCTGAACTGTGGAAACTGTCAAGGATTTTCTTAGACACACTTATTGAAGAAACAGGATGTCAGGTTCACTCTCTCTCCAACTTTATATCGTAGTTTGCTAAGATCTAATTAACAGAACCAAGGTCCTTAATATAAGTGAATCCAAGCTTTGCGAGTTGATTTCTAAACAATGGTAAGACCGGACAAAATGAAAAGGAAAGAGTATTTAGAGACTATATGTTGGATAAATAGCTCCCTCCTTTACTTGTTTACTAAATGTGTTGTATTCTTGTCCCACATTGGTGGGTGTAAACAATTTTTAGTCTTTATATTGAAATGATTGTTTTTCAAGACTTGAATAGTTTATTCCTTAGTACTTTGGTAAGAGGTTGGGACCCTTTAGAGAAGTATAGGGCAGATGATCCTAAAAAAAAAAAAATGTAGTGGGTAAATGGTTGCAATTTCAAATGGTGGAGGACAAGCCAGTGATGAAGCAAGTTCACAAATATAAGAACCTCGTGGATGATGTGGTAATTGAGGGCATGAAGATGTGTGAGACATTACAAGCAAATGTGTTGTTAAAGAAGTTTCCACCATCTTAGAATAATTATAGAAATCAATTGAAGTACAAGAAGAAAGACATGGATCTCTAGGAGCTCATTAGTAATATGAGAACTGAGGAGGCTAATCGCCTTAAAGATTAGCTCAATTTTGTTTCTTCTGTTTTTGTTAAAGCTAACTTAGTTGAGTCTTCTGCTAGTACTTCTAAGGATAGGTTCAAAGTCAACGGCAAGAAGAATTAAAAGAATGGGCAACAAAAAATGCAAAATCAATTCAGGAAAGGTGATGGAGGAATTTAGAGGAAGAAGCTGACTTGCTGTGTCTATGGCAAACTGGGCCATAAGGCATATCAGTGCCATCTTTGTAAAGGCTAGCAAAATCAAGATCAGAAGCCTATTGCTCAGTCTATACTCCAAGTCAGTCTTGTTGAAAAGGACGAAATTATACCTCCTGTAGTTGTGGAGGCTAACTTGGTAGAGAACAAAACTGCCTGGGTGTTGGATACTGGTGCGTTGAAGCATCTTTGCGCCAATAAGGAGTTGCTCCACCAGTTTGAGGATGCTGCAGATGGAGAATGCGTCTTCATTGGAAACTCTAAACTATTGGAGTACTTGGTAAAGGAAAGATCTTCCTTAAACTTAGTTCTGGAAAAACTCTACCTTTGAATGATGTCTTGTGTCTCTCCTCCTAGCGTAGGAACTTAGTTTCTATTAGCTTGCTTAACAAGGATGGATTGAAAATTGTTTTTGAGGCTGATAAGGTCGTAATTGCTAGAAATGGGGACTTTGTGGGAAAGGAATACTTAGCTGATGGACTCTTCATACTGAACATTGTTTCTCCTGCTTTCAATGCTAACTCTTCTACTGTGTTTGTTTATACTGCTAAATCTATTAATTTATAGCATGTTAAGCTAGGACATTTAATGTTGTTTCTATTAAGAGGCTTAGAAACATGAATTTGGTAAATGTTGTGGATGATGACTTTTCTAAGTGCTCTGTGTGTGTAGAAGTAAAGTTTGCAAAAAACTGTTTAAATATGTAACAACTAGATGCACTGAGTTGCTTGAGTTGATACATACAGATTTAGCTTATTTTAAGAACTATGTTATTAAAGGGAATAAAAAATATTATTAACTTTTATTGATGATTATTCGAGATACATCAAGGTTTACCTCCTAACTAAGTTTTTAAAGGATTTTTGTGAAAAGAATTGTATAATACATGAATCTAATGCTCCTTATGCACCCTAACAAAACGACGTAGTTGCACTTAAGGAAATGATGAATGCTGTGTTCTTAAGTTTTGGTATGTCTGACAATATGTGGGAGGAAGCGATAATTTCTGCTTGTCATATTCTTAATAGAATTTCTCGCAAAAAGTTAGTCAAAACCCCATACGAGCTATGGAAAGGATTTGCTCCTAACCTTAATTACTTGAAAGTATGGGGCGTCTAGCCAAAGTTAGCTTACTAGGATTTACAAAGAAAAATATTAGGCCTAAGACTATTGATCGTGTTTGCTGGTTATGCTCAAAATAGTGCCACAAATAGATTCATTTCTTTGAGTGATAATTTTATTTGTGAATCTAAAGATGTACAATTTTTTGAAGAAAAATGATGATAGTGATGTTGTTGGTCCTTCTAATGCTATTTATATGTATTTATCTTTGCCTGCTTCTACTTTTTTTTCAAATAAATATATAAATGAACGTAGGAAGAGTAAGAGGCAAAGAATTGAAAGAAGTTTTGGATCGGATTTTGTTACTGCTTTCTTAGTTGAAAATTATTATCTTGATAGAATAAATGAGGAAATCGTTTCTGTCTTTTTAATTGAGGCAGATCGTAAGACATATGAAGAGACTAACTTCCATAGATGCTAGCTTTTGGAAAGAAGCCATTAAAGTGAGCTTGATTCAATAATGACAAACCATACTTGGAACTCAGTTGATTTGCCTAAGGGTTGTAAACCAATTAGATGAAATGGATCTTCAGAAAGAAAATGAGGCTTGATGGAACTATAGAAAAATTTAAAGCTAGATTGGTGGTTATAGGTTATAATCAAAAGAAAGGCATCTACTATTTTGAGACCTGCTCTCCTGTGACCAAAACTGCTACTATTAAAAAATGATTGGATCAAATTGTGTGATTATATGCCATTATGTTGTGCTCATTTTTGGTACTAATGTGGGTGTGGTCAATAAGACCAAAATGTTTTTATCTTCTCAATTTGATGTGAAAGATTTAGGAGAAGCTGATGTGATTCTTGGTATTAAAATGAGGAAAACCAAAAATGACTTCTTTTTATGCCAATCCCATTATATTAAAAATTGTTAAAAAAGTTTGGTTGCTTTGCTGTTGTGACTTGGAGAACTCCCTATGATTCTAGTATACCTCTCAAGAAGAACAAAGGTTCTAGTATTTCATAAGCCGAGTATGCTAAAATTATAGGAAGTGTTATGTTCCTCATAAATTATACTAAGACTTGTCATAGAGCTTATGTTGTTAGTAGATTAAGTCGTTATACTCATAATTTGAGTAGTAAGCCTTGAAATGCACTTTATCGCTTGTTAAAATATCTTATAGGAACTATGAACTGATGTTTGTATTTTAGCAAATTTCTTGCTATGTTAGAAAGATTTTGTGTTGCGAATTGGGTATCTGACAATGATGAAGTTTGCTCTACTAGTGGTTATGTCTTTACTTTGAGTGGAGCTGATATATCATGGAAATCTACAAAACAAACATGTATAACGCGCTCCACTATGAAATTTGAATTTATTGCTCTTAAGTCGGTAAGTGAATAAATTGAATGGTTGAGGAACTTGCTAGCAGATATGCCATTGTGGGGAAACCAAATGCACCTGTTTTCCTACATTGTGATTCACAAGCAACCATTGGGATAGCAAAAAATAGCATGTACAATAACAAGAGAAGACACATCTGCATTAGACATAGTGCAATCAAACAAATCATAAAAAAAGAAGTAATTTTCTCGAAGTATATGAGATATGAGAGGAACATGACAGACCCTTTCACTAAAGGATTAACAAGGAAAGTAATTTTTGAATCGTCGAGGGGGATAAGGCTTAAGTCCATGGATTGAGAGAGTATGGTGGATATCATATTATGGTCAAACAAAGCCATATGAGTCCTCAATGTGCACAACATTCTCATCCTTATGGCGTCTAGTTATTTTTGAAGTGAGGTTGAGCCTCAAGCTCTTAATGAATCCATAGCCCTGTTGTTTAGATGGTCCTGGAGAGACGAATTTGATAGGTTCACCGCGTGATTTTATAAGATTCATAGCCCATTGTGATGGTCATAATGTGATGGACTTGATGGATACAATTTTGCAGAGGTTGAATCATATTGGCTCTTAATGGTTTCATAACCCTTAATGGGGAGTCTGTAGGGTGATAGACTTGGAGAAATCACTTACTTGAGTGTGAAGGTGAGGCCTCCTTCTATGAAAGAATTAGGTTGTCTTTCTAAAGCACTCGTGAGTACTTAAGGTATGCGCATGGCCATAAAAAGTGCCTGTTGTGATTTACCTTCTTTTTATTGCAGAATTCGCAGAAATTAAGGGTATAATATGAATTGTGAGGGTCTCATCCTAAGTCTATAAAGTTCAAGAGAAATTCACTTTATTAACTAAGTTGTTGCCTCGCATCACTAGGCATGAATTCAATCGAAAGAAATTGATGCTTAAGTATACAACCCTTTTTTTGCCCAGAAAATTCAAAGTTAGCAAGCCATTTAGTAGGGGATTGTTGGATAAATGGCCCTCTCCTTTACTTGTTTATCAAATGTATTGTATTCTTGTCCCACATTGGGGTATAAACAATTTTTTAGTATTTATATTTAAAGTGTTAAGATTTGAGTAGCTTATTCCTTGGTACTTTGGTAAGAGGTTGGATCTAGGCCAAATTCTGGTGTTATTGATTCGGATTAGGCTATTTCCTATCTTTTATGAGTCGAACTTGTTTATTTTTCTACTGGAGAGTTATTCTTTGATCGAGTCTTTGCACATTTCTATCTCTTTCAGTTTTGAAATGTTGCAACCCCTCTCCAAAAACGTTACTTACGTTTTTCAAATTTTTCTTCACGTTTTTGCCTCACATACGGATTCTCTTCTAACGTCTGTTTTAGTTCTGTATATTGAATCTTTTCTAGCCATTCTTTGCACTGACAAACTCCTAGAAAACCTGATAACACTCTTTTCTCTGGGAGATTGTATTTTCTGCGAGTTCCAAGTCTTCGACCTCGAGTGTACGAGTTCGTAAACAGCGTTATCAATTGCACCACTGTCATGTCAAATTTTGCTTTCAAGGCAGTGGCTATACCATGGCACAACTATTCCATATGTTTTGTTCTCTATTGTATCTTTAATTTAATACAATATATAACTACAAAATGAACAGTGAAGCTGTTAAAAACCTATGTGCTGCATCACTTTGCTTGTCCACTAATTCAGCTGATGCTTAGAGAGTCAAAGCCATATTCCCTGATGCTGGTGCTGCTGCGCTTGTAAAATACCAGTGGACAGATGCTGCTTTTGGATTCTCCAGGTATTGTCCTTATTGAACAATTTTCCAATAGATGTTCAATTTCTCTGAACCAATTCTTTTCAAGTTGGATCAGTTACCTCATGTAACACTTTTATGCATTGCAATTCCAAGTGTTATGAAATGTACAAGTAGGTAGCAGTTATTGTTTGGTATATCTGTTGTAAGTAGTGAGTAGTATTTTGCATTGAAATATGTACTAAACTTATTTCCTCAATATTGTCACAGTCTAAGTGACCGGAAACCTGTTGAAAGTGAAGATGAGATTGTGGTCATGGTTGTCCCTGATTATCAGATGTTGGAATCTGTAAAGAGGATTGCATCTGATCTCTCAGGTGAACCGGTATCTAACTTACTTCCTGTTCATACTTCATTGCAAGTGTTGCTCTTCAGAGGATTGGTGTCATAAGCATCTATTTCTTTTAACTTCTGATAATTGCACATGCATGATGATTTCAAGAAGGTTTCTTGGTGTGCAAATCAATTCAAAATCAAGTGAGAATGTTTTGTACGATGATACCATAGTTAATTCTCACTTCCAAATGAGTTGGGAGTACAGCTTTAAAGCTTTCAGTTGCAGGGTTATCCAGTATGAACGTTTAAATTTTCATAAAATGTAAAATTGGAGTCTCGTTTCACTATTGAGTTGGTGGTATTTTTGTTCATCTTTGGGCTGCCTGAAATAACAGTATGAGAAAACTAGGAATTTCCTGTTGTGTGCTTCATGAACTTGTCTATAAAAGGAAACAAATAGATTGGAAAATTGCATAATTTCGTCAAGGGAATATATATATGTCACACATTTAGTTTCAACGGAGTTCAGGCTTGCATTACATAAGAACAATGGTCATACAAATTCTTGCCTAACGTGTACAAAGAATCAATGTACTCCAGTTTGCATTTCGAATAATTGTTTAGCTGATGGTACATCCGCCTCGTCTATTCGTAGCCGAGGCCTCTCATCATGTGGAATCCACGTCTCATCAGTGAGGATGTTGGAGTCGGGATTAATGTTCGTAATTTGAGGCGCTACTTCCTAAGGTGAAGTGTTATTTCTCTAATTAACTGAAGAACTTTATCATACCACTGACAACTAACCAACTGTGTACTTTAATATGTTTTGAAGCACTTTCACCACAGTTTACTCAATGAGACCTCTACCAGAGGGAGCTGTCTTTAGGTGTTACCCAGGGTAAATTTTGCTTTTTCTTTTCTCCCTGTGTACTTGAACTGACCGCGTTCAAGCATAAATGATCTCAGATAACTTAGCTTTTATACTAAAATATGCTTTGTTCTTTCTGATTCCTCATTTCTCTCCTTGCCAGAGCGTGGAAGGTCTTTTATGATGACAGGGATAGACCTAACAGATATCTGCTTGCGAAAGAATTCAATAGACGTCCTGATGCTGAAGAACTGGAGGTTAGATTTTATCCTCATCTGAAGGTAGCATTTGTAACTGAAAGGTTAGCTGGGACTTGAAATGAAACTACTGATCCCCGCAGATAATATTTGGAAATGTGCATGAGAAATCTGGGCAGGAACCAACTTTGTTCAACCAAGCAGCAGGCCTTTTTGCTTCATTGAACAGATTCATTAAAGTCATCTCCAAGTAGTTTTTCAAATGCCCACCAAACTTTTTGGATTCTGTATGTACATTTCAAGTTTTATGGGATAATAACGTTTGTACTTCTAATTGTTATGCAAAATGTGAGGCCAAAGATGCAGGATTAGGGATGACAATGGGCCGATCTTGCTAATTTTTTTAATTAAATATATCAAACAACGTTTTTTTTAGCTCGGATGTGGATTATTTAAGCTCAGACCTGTTTGAGGCCTAATTCTTTTAAGTAAAATGTTGTTATTTTGCTTAAAAAATTGGGCCTTGGATCGATATAAGCCTGATTTGGCACATAGATTAGCTTATTAAAAATACTTAAATTTGGGTCTATGGATAAGCTCATCATCGTCTCAAAATTTATTTGTATAATTTATTTTGAAGTGAATTTGCATTAGTTACTATCAAAACTTGAGATCTTAAATTAAGAATTTTTTCTATGTTATGATTTTAGCATTCTTGAAATAAGGTTATTAATCTAGTTGTTATGCTTCTTAGCCTAGACATTGTAAGATAATTATTAGTATAGGTCTGATTAAAATCCCCGCTGACCCAAATCTCACCCCAAAACTTCTGTGCCATTAACCCAATGTCACCACATAAATGAATGGCTAGGATAAAGTGGCACAAGATTAATATTGAGTTAGTGGCACAGACGATCAAGTCCCCCAAATCTCTGTTTCAAGTCTCTTCCTCATGGGCCTTACGCTATCTGCTATGATTTCAATTTGACTGTTGACTTTTTCTTTTTGTTTCCGACAAATGTTTGAATAATAATAAAAAAAGAAAAGCTTTCTTATTTTATATTAAACAATCAAATGTAGTTAGTAGTAACGTAAACTGCACGGGAAAGCGTGCCCGTCTTCATAAAATTCATAAGTAGTAACGTAACTGCACGGGAAAGCGTGCCCGTCTTCATTTCGAGAACATCATGGATTCCTCTGCTCACCGGCGCCTCAAAGCCGTCCAGTCTCATCTCCTCCCCACCGCTGACCACTCCTCCACTCTCGATCCTAGCCTCACCGCCTCACACCGCAGTAATCCTGTCACATTTTAATTGCTATCTATTGTAATGTCCTTAGTTTTTTATTCATTTTTAAGGTGCTGTTTTTGCTGTTGCTGTTTGATTAGGCCAAACCTACAGTGTAGTTTTGCCAGAGAAATTGCAAAATGGCAAGTGGAATGTCTACAGGTCTGCTCGCTCTCCGTTGAAGCTTATAAGTAGGTTCCCCGATCACCCGGAGATTCATACTTTGCACGATAACTTTGTGTAAGATAACCTCTCTCTCACTCTCTCTAAACTAATCACTTGAAATTATTGTTCTTTTCAATTGGTTACATAAATGACGAAACTTTCTACAGGACTCTGATTTGTTTTTCACCTTTGCTCTATTGATATTACTTTCGGTTGTTTATCCATAGTCGTGCTGCTGAAACTTTTTCTGATTACAACTATTTGGGCACGCGGGTTCGACCTGATGGAAGGGTTGGAGAGTGAGTTTTTGATTATACATTTTCATTTTATAATTAATTGAACTTGCGGATTATGTGACTTTTAACTGTTCTTTTTCTTGATGGCTCTAAGATACACATGGATGACATATGGAGAAGCAGGGATTGCCAGGGAAGCAATAGGTTCTGGACTTCAAGTTAATGGCTTGCAAAATGTGTGTTCTGCTTCTTATTTACATGAGCTTGTTCTTATAACCACTTAATACTGTACTTAATAGTTAAGTGCTTTAGTTAATTTAGTTATTACTCAACAGGGAGCCCGCGTTGGACTGTATTTTATAAACAGACCAGAATGGCTGATTGTGGATCACGCATGTGCTGCATATTCGTATATCTCGGTTCCCTTATATGACACTCTTGGTGTGTATTTGACTGTTCAGTTGCAAATTTGCTGGACTTTCCAGCTAATATTGACAGTACATAATTTGACATGCAGGTCCTGAGGCAGTCAAGTTTGTTGTGAATCATGCTGATGTGCAGGCTATATTTTGTGTTCCAGAAACTTTGAACACCGTAAGTTAAGTTCCTCCTTTCACTTTGCCCTTCCTTTCATTTATACTTCAATAAAAAATTCTTATCTTCAGTGATCTATATGACTGAAACTGACTGAGCTGCATGAATGAAACTGATATGCCTACTGCATGTTGATTAAGCTTTCAGATGATTTGATTTTTCTTTTTTTAACCCCTCCCTTCGCTAGGTCCATATGTCTTTTGTGGTGCAATTTGCTTATAATGTTTCTGAAAATCATTTTTCTAGATTTGTGAAATGTTTTTGTTGTATAAAGGTTGATAAAACTGTGTTCTGAAAATGTGAAGTGATACTTCTGCTTTTATTGTTGAAAGTGGAAGCTCTTTGTGTGTGCGTTTTTGTTAAGTGAAATGCTGATGATATTTATTATGGGTTATCCTCTTTATTTTGTATAGTTTTTTTGTCTTTGTGGAATTGTTTCAGTTCTACTTACAAGTATGAATAAGACCATCACTTGTGATTTACCATACCTTATATATCCTCCTGAAACTTGCAGCTTTTGAGCTTTATATCTGAGATTCCATCTGCACAGCTGATAGTGGTGCGTACTTCCATAATTGATTTTGAAAAGTCTTAGCCATGAGTGAACTGAATAATTTTCTATTGTAGCAACAAGTTCTGTTTATATGTGATGGCAGGTTGTGGGGGGTGTGGATGAACACTTGCCATCGCTTCCTTCATCAAGAGTCAAACTTTTATCATATCAAAAACTGTTTGATGAGGTAAGTTTCCTACTAACTTTTCCTTAGACGTCTTGTTGATAAGAAATAACTATGGATATTGTTTTTATATGTCTCCCTGTTCATTTGTACTCAATGCTTTGAAGATGGTAAGTTTAGAAATTTCTTTTTGGCTAATTGATGTGCTCTCGCTTATGAATTAGTAGTTTTTAAGGCCTGAACATTTGAAAATGACTCACCATCAATATGAACTTTCAAAGTTTGCACCACTAAAACTTGGACTCTGCCAAATTGGTGGACTATGGAGACATGGAGATTAACAATTTTCTTGTTTTCATCCATTAAAAAAATAATAATTAATTGAAGGGTATGTTTACCCAAAATGAAATTTAGGATTTATTACTTGGATCATATTTGCAATTTATTGTCAATACTAAAAAAAAAATCTGATTTCACTTTAGGCCACTTTGAACTCATGGGTAGTTGTGACCAAGTAAATGCTCAAGGACGTATCCTTTTGTCACAAGCATCTTTTTTTTTCATAAGTTATTACAACCAAATTACTAACTTATATAAATTGAGATCCTCCCTCACTATGATAGAGGATCTCTTTTTTCTTAAAATAAAATTAAAAGAAAGTTCTCTGCTCTACTAGCTGAGCTATCGCGACTATTTCCAATGAATCATTTTCCTTATTTGAAATATTTGTGTTGACAAGAGTTGTTAGAGTTGATTGTTCATATATTTAGGAATTAATATCTGTAGTGATCTCTTCCTATAATTGGGAGGTTTGATAGCTAGAATATCTCCAAAATATTCCTAGGCCTCTTGTATATATACCATCTCAATTCAGTGTAAATACATCTCAATATAGAAAACGCTTGTGTTTTCTCTCCGAATTGTTTTCTTCATGGTATTAAAGCCCTGTCTGATTTAAAGGCCTATTCCTCTTCTCAAAATTTTTTTTCTTAGTTGTTCCTCTCTGTTCGGAACAGTAAACTACTGAGTGTGTACTCACCCAAAAACAAGGTGTATTTAATATCACCGCCCACCCAGCTTGCTTCATAACCGACTGACGACCCTGTCTGTGACAGACCCGACATCACCAGCTCAGCCACGCTCAGCAAGTGCCGCTACAGACCATCAGCTTCCGCCATGCGCCACCCTTTGGCCATCTTTTTGTCTCGGATCTTAGACTACCAGTGTTGCTAGCTCCTGTTCATCCTCCCTGAGGTGTCTGACCTCTAGTAGCCCGTCGGAAAAGACGTCAAAAGTCTCTGTTTGTTTCTAAATTCTTTCTGGTGGTATATTTTTTAATTGTCCTGAGTGATTCTAAAGAAGATGAATGTGAAGAAAGTAACTCTTTCGAGTTTTGATAATCCTTCACTTCAAATCAGTCCCGTGAACTTGATGGAACCAATTATCTTGCTTGGTCAAGATCTTGTTTTTTATTCATCAAAGCTAGAGGCTTATAGGGTTACATTAATGGTGGCAGTTTGAAACTTGATGTCAATAATCTTGATTATAATCAATGGGAGTCCGAGAATTCTCTCGTGATGTTGTGGCACATCAATTCAATGCAACTAGAGATTGCTCCAATGTATTTGTTACTTGACACAACAACAAAGATATGACAAGCTGCTTCCCTGACTTACTCTCAAGTAGGTAATAAAGCACAAAATTTTGATATTCGGACTAAATTGCATAACACGAAGCAGGAAGATATGATTGTATCACAATACTTTGCAGAGCTATGTGGATTGCGGCAGGAACTAGATTATTATCAAAACTTTCAAGCATAATGCTCAAAAGAAGCTGTTAAATTCCAAAAAATGACAGAGGAGGATCGGGTATTTGATTTCTTAGCGGGTCTCATCCCAGAATATGATCATATACGAGGTATTATACTTGTAAAAGAACCTTTCCCTTTATTACAAATTGTGCATTCTCTCGTTCAGTAAGAAGAAAGTCGAAGAAATGTTATGCTACGTACAACCATTGTTGAGAAAGTAGGGTTAGTGGCTAGTTCTACTGAGAAGCCAAAATCTGATAAGGATCACTTGCACTGTGATTATTGTGGAAAACAAAGGCACACCAAAGAAAACCTACCAGAAACTGCATGGGAGGCCAAATCAAAGTCGTGGAAAATGCGGCGGTTCAATGGTAAGGGGCCATGCTCACTTGGCTGAAGGGAATGAAGCATTTGAAGCACTGTTAATTGGAGTTTTATCCAATGAGGAATTTCAGACATCTCTCAAAACTGGACTCTCCTTCCACAATTGGTACGTCAAGTATTGCAAAATTAGGTAGTGCGTACGCAAATCCTAGGGATAATCCTTCGATTATAGACTCTGGAGCTAACAGACATATGATAGGCTCTCAAAACAAAAGTTTAACATATTCTCATGGAAAAAAAGGAGATAATGTTATAATAACAGATGAGTCTTTTACCTTCGTATCTGGTACATGTCGACTGTACTCCTAATATCACTTTACCCTTAGTTCTTCACGTACCTTATTTTTCTATTAATCTTCTCATTACTAAGGATCTTAATTGCACAGTTGAATTTTTTCCTAATTATTGTGTTCTTTAGAACCTCCACACAGGGTAGAGGATTGGAATTGGTAGATTGTAGGATGACTTATATGTCTTGGAAGAAAATCCCATGACAGTTGCTCATCAACAGTCTCTTGGGAATGATGTGATTAATAAGGAAATTCTACAGTGGCATAGGCGGTTAGGGCATCCCTCATTTTTTGCTCTAGAAAAATTATATCCAAGCTTGTTTAAAAGAACTACTTTTAATTCTTTGTTTTGTGAAGCATGTGAATGTGCTAAATGCATGAAAAGTTCTTATTATTTATTTAATAATAAAAGTTATGTTCCTTTTATAACAATTCACTCCGATGTTTGGGGTCTTACTCAAAATCCCTCTCTTTTTGGCTATAGATGGTTTGTGACCTTTATTGATTGTTGCATAAGATTAACCTAGGTTTTTTTTATGAAAGCTAAGAATGAAGTGTTTTTGTGCTTTCAGTCTTTTCATAAAAGGATATGTACCCAACATGATGCTAAAGTTTAAATCCTAAGATCTGATAATGGACTGGAGTATATGGATGGAAAATTTCGTGCTTATCTAGATTCCTATGGAATAATACCTTAAACTAGTTGTGCCTATACTAGTGAACAAAATGGAGTTGTGAAAAGGAAAAACAGACATATTCTGGAGGTAGCTCGATCCCTCATGTTCACAACGAATCTTCCAAAGGGATGTTGGGGTGATGCGGTCCTTTCAGCTGCCTATCTTATTAATAGAATGCCATTTCGGATTTTGGATTTTAAAAATCTTGTAGAAATATTGCAAGGTAAAAATTCTTATACTGTACCTCTAAGATTATTTGGGTGTATTTGCTTTGCTCAGGCTTGGAATGGAGGCAAGTTGGAGCTTAGAGCTTAGAGCTTTGAAGTGTGTGTTTGTTGGATATTCTCCCACACAAAAGGCATATAAGTGTTATCAATTCCCATCTTAGAAATACTTTGTAAGTATGGATGTCACTTTTTTAAAGTGTGATCCTTATGATAGAACCTGCAAATGTTCTCTAACCCACAGCAAGTGCACACAATAGAAACACAGAAAACACAGAAATGATAGGCACCAGGGTAGTGGAAATATCCTTTGTATTGATTGTTCTCCAAGATCAGAAAATGACAACGGTAAATGTGCTAGAATCCGAGGTTCTAGCTCCTCCAGCCTTAGGCTCAACTATACGTAAAATG
>JANQAP020000204.1:280499-291950 GCA_026874005.2 Erythroxylum coriaceum | reverse complement strand
AATGGTAAGACGTAGCTACATCATCTGTTGCAGTATCAAGGAGCCCTGACGAGAGAAATCTACCTGCCAAAAGTTGGGGTTGTGCAAATATATTTCATGGGTCCACTTTGTCCACAAGGCGGTACGATCAATGTACAACTTCCATATCTTTTACACATTGCAACTTTCTGTATATTAGAGATTGGAATAGTCCCAAGACCACCTTGTTGTTTTTGGCATCCTAACCTCTTGCCAATTCACTCTCACTTTTCTAAAGTTTCCTAGCTACCTATCCCGTCCAAAGAAAGGTTTTCATGATTTTTTCCGGCTCCTTGATGACTTTTTGAGGTAAGGCAATATGAGCAGTCCAATGAGTATGCAGACTATTAAGGACTAAAATGATTAATGAAAGTCGAGCTGCATAAGAGAGGAAGTGGTTTTGCCAAGCCGTAAACCGGGACTTCATTCTTTCTATAATCGAAAGACAGTCCCAGAACTTGGCTTAGAAGCCATGATAGGAAGTCCCAAATATTTAAAAGGCATTGAACTATTACTGAGCCCAGAGATTCTACTGATGTTCGCTTGTATCCTTACATCTTTTGAGACCAAAAACGGCTTTTCTTGGGGTTATATTTTAATCCTGATCAGTCCGCAAGCAATCTGAGTACTTACATCATGATATTGAGAGAGCGAGGCTCACCACCACATAAGAGAACCAGGTCATCTGCATATAGCAAGTGTGTATGCCTTAGCTCCTTGCATTTATACTGAAATTGGAAATCACCATTGCAATAAGTGAGTCTGCTTAATAATCTGGATAGCCCCTCCATAACAAGTGTGAATAGATAAGGCGATCGAGGTTCATCTTGTCGAATCCCTTTTGCCGGTTTAATTGGAGTAGTAGGAGTATCGTTAATAAGCACATTGAGACAGGAAGTGCTAACACACACCATGATCCATTGCACAAATATATTAGGAAGATGAAGTGCTTCGAGGCGTAGTTGTATAAACTACCAACTAACTCTATCGAAGGCTTTAAAAAAGTCAATCTTAATCAAGCAACTATTAAGTTTTGTACCCGAGGGATATTCCTTCAATAGTTCCTGCAATATCAGAATGTTGTCGTCAATGTTTCATTCAGGAATAAAAGCACTCTGTGCTGGATTAATAAGAACCGATAGCACCAACTTCAATCTTTCAGCGAGAAGCTTAGATATTACATGGTAAATGGTATTATAGCAAGAAATGGGCCTATAGTCACTCATTGAGCAGGGGTTTGGTTTTTTAGGCATTAAACAAGTGAAAGTATGATTTATAACCTGAAGCATTCTTGTAGATGTTATTCGTAAATGTAGTTAGCAACAACCACAATACCAAGCTCCACATTCTATTTAGAGCATCAACTACACAATAAATGAACATACCTCCAACATTGGGCATAGAATCTTGATTCATTTTCTCCATTCAAGAGACCACAACTTATCAATATTCAACAAACTTGTGCAAGAGAGAGAGCTTATGGTAGAAGACCCTTCTTGAACTTTCACCACACACATCCATGACAACCACACACATTCTCACCATATGTTATATTTATAACATGTTCTACCTTAAGGGGTAGAATGAGGCTAATTGTGTCGTTTCATAATGGTAATGAACTATGGTTTAATGGGCCAATCTATAGTTATTAAGGTATTACCATGTGGCTTAAATGTAATTAGTAAATTATTAACCATTCCATTATGGTTATTAAACATACATTAGGTAATTCAATTAATGATTGTGAATATGAAATTAATGTTGTGATTATATTAGTCTATATATTTCTATCATTCTCCCACTTGGACAATATAATCAAACCACCATACCAATCTCCATCATCTAAAGGCAATCAAATAAATCATACGCAATATCATATCAACAGGATATATTTGCTACATATGATTAGGCTTTGGAGATATTCAAATACAACAATAACCACTAAAAAACATGCATACAGTACAACAACTGAGACTATACATTTGTTTCATTTTGTATATGTCATTTCGTCAAACTATATATATATATATATACATCAACGTATATATGTCAATATTTATAAGAAGTGACTGAAAATATCATTATGCATGTTTCATATATACAAGTCATAAGCAATCTGTACAAAGTACTAACATGTTCAATATAAAATAGCAAACTCCCATTAATCTTATCAAGCTAGGCTCTTAACAATCCCATGCGAGGCTTACCTATATGTGTGCTACAAACACACATATAGGTAAGCCTTTTGTAAGTGGATTTGCTAACATGCTAGCTGTAGGCATATACTTAATAGTAATGAGGGATTTAACATCTTTCTCTTTAACAAAATAGTACTTTATATCAATATGCTTTGAGCGAGAAGTACTTCTAGTGTTTTTAGAGAAAGCTACAACTACGGAGTTATCACAATACAATTTCAGCAGACTCGAAATAGATTTTACAATACCCAATGTTGAAATGAAATTTCATAGCCATTTTGCTTGACAAGCTGCCTCATAACACGTCATATACTCTGCCTATATTGTAGAGGATACTGTGAGTGTTTGTTTAACACTTTTCCACAATACAGCTCCTCCAGCTGTCATATAAATTAACTTGAAGTGGACTTTTTATCATCTACACATCTTGCATAATCAGCGTCACTGACCCCAACTATATTAAGATTGTCTGGTTGCCAATAATTCAAAATATGATCCTTGCTACCCTAAAGATACCTCATGATCTTCTTAGCCACTTTCCAATGGCTATGTCCAGGGTCACTTAAATATCTTCCCAACATGCCTATAACAAAAACAATATCAGGGTGTGAGCATGCTTGAGCATACATCAAACTGCCCACAAGTGATGCATAAGGAATGACTTTCATTTCACCTCTCTCTTTATCATTTGGTGGACATTGAGCCTTTGAGAATTTGCCACCACCTTTTACTATTGGTGCCTTTCCAGGAGAATAAGAATGCATATTAATTTTTTTTCAAGACCTAATCAATGGAAGTCTTTTGAGACAATAGAAAAATCCCATTAGCTCTATCCCGAAGAATCTGAATTCTAAGTACATAAGAGGCCTTACCAAGATCCTTCAAATTAAAATGGCTAAATAATAGTTGTTTTGTCTCAAATAATAAATCCTTATCATTAGAAGCAAGTAGAATGTCATCAACATACAGTACCAAAAAAATGAAACTGCTCCCACTGAACTTCGTATATATACATTGATCAACTACATTCTCCTTGAAGCCATTTGGTCCAGTATTTTCACCATCTGCTTGATTCTGAGGTTCATCATAAGATTCTACTGGAATTTGTTCAATCAAAGGGTCATCAGTAGGAGCGGAAGCAATGTGGAATAAGGATTATAATATGTTCTTCCCTGAATACAATTTCTCTTGACCTTTGACTTGAACTAAATTCATCTTTAGAATAGACAACTCTATCTAATTCTATGATTCTGGTCGTGTGAGATGGACAATAGAATCTAGCTTGATCCAATGGTGTAGCCTACAAAGTAGCCACTAATAGTTTTCAGATCAAGCTTTTTACATTGTGGATTATAGGGCCTTACTTCTGCTTTGCATCCCCAAATATGAAAATGGCATAAGCTTGATTTCTTACTTGACCATAACTCATATGGATCTTTGGGACCGACTTGTTAGGTACTTGATTCAAGAAATAAGTGGCTATCTTTAATGCCTTACCCCACAAAAATTCTGGTAAACTAGAATGAATCAATAAACACCACAACATATCAAGAAGTTTATGGTTTCTTCTTTCAACGATTCCCTTATGCTGAGGTGTTCCTGGCATTGTATGTTTTGCTTCAATACCACATTCTTGCAAGTATTTAGCAAAAGGCCTTCGATTCCTTCCACTCTCATCATAACGTCTATAATACTCTCTACCTTTTTCAAAATTAACTACCTTGATTTTCTTCCCCTTTTGAAGCTAAACATTTGTCTTGAAAATCTTAAACGCATCCAAAGATTCACAATTTT
Source organism: Erythroxylum coriaceum (assembly GCA_026874005.2). Classification (NCBI taxonomy): domain Eukaryota; kingdom Viridiplantae; phylum Streptophyta; class Magnoliopsida; order Malpighiales; family Erythroxylaceae; genus Erythroxylum; species Erythroxylum coriaceum. The sequence goes on along the minus strand of JANQAP020000204.1, from coordinate 287,940 downwards.
CACGAATGAGCTCCACATGTCCGTACCGGGAAAAATCACAAATAAAAGTGATGAAGTATTTATAATCACCCATAACAGGTGGAATAAATGATCCATATATATCAGTATAAATCAACTTTAACAATTCTGAGCACCTATCTGTTTTGCTTTTTCTAACCTTAGCGGTCAACTTTCCTTTAATATAATCAACACAGGAAGTGAAATATGAAAAATCAAGATCTTGAAGTACACCATCTTTTACTAACCTCTCCATTCTTTCTATAGAAATATGACCTAAATGTTTGTACCATAACATAGAAGATCTCAAATCTAACCTTATACGTTTGGAACCAATAACAATATTAAGAGAAGAGGAAGAAAAATAGTAATAACATCATTCAACTCAAGTTTGTATAAATTTTCACATAAAATTCCATTTCCCACCAAAAGAGAGTCATGATACAAAGTTAGTTTTCCCGTTCTAAAAAGAAGACTATAACCTAGTCTATCCAAAATAGATAAAGAATTCAAATTCATCCTAATAGAGGGTAAATAAGCGACATCATGTAACTCCAAAAGATGTCCTGTATTCAACTGTAGTCTAACTATCCCAAAAAATTCAACTTGGACTTTGGTATCGTCTCCCATGTACATATGTTGCTCAGAACTAGTCGACCTTCTTTGACTTTTCAGTTTCTGCAAGGAATTCATAATGTGAATTGTTGCTCCTGTATCTAACTAGCAAGTATTTGAGGGCACATTAATAATATTGGACTCTAAACAAACCATCAGAAGACAATTACCTTTCTTCTCTATGTGAGCTTTGAGCTTTCGACAATCAACTTTCTTGTGCCCAAAGTTCTGACAAAAGTTACACTTACCTTTGAAAAATTTATTCTTTCGATTAATAGAAGATGAACCTGTCTATCCACTTCCTTTAGGACTAACAACTTTCTTCTTGAAAAGCTTTTGGTGACTTGAGCTATTAGAAGTGAACTTTCTCTTTTGAGAATTGTTGTGGCTTGTCATCATGGAGATGCTTCTTGCCCTTCCCTCTTTCATGTCATCCTCTTCCTTGCAAGAATAACAGTCATCTCCTCAATAGTCCATTGCTATTTCTGAGCATTATTTCTTGATCTGTTTGAATCAAATTTGGAAGGAAGAGTCCCCATCACAAACCATACCATGTAATCCTCACCAAAGTCCATATCCATAGCCTTAAGCTTATGGTAACAACCTATGAGCTTATCGATGTGAGCCTTAATGTCACTTGCATCGCCATAAATGGTACGATTAAGCATGTTCAAGTACTCATTCTTCTCATTCTTTGATAACTTCTTGTACTTCTTCTTAATGGCAGCAAGAAAATCCTCTGCACTATCAACCTCGGGAATACTATCACGAATGGATTCATCCATATGATACCTCATAATCCTCAAGCAGCATTAGTTAGAGTATTCCCACTCCTTATAGGATTTCTTATCCTTCTCAGTAGCATCATCAGGGGGTTTAGGTGGTGCATCAATTCTCAAAGCCAAGTCCATTCACTTGATAGTCAAATTCATCATGAGAGATTTAACCCACTGCTTCTGGTTCATTCCATTCAGTGTCAAGATAGTAGAGACTCTCGAATTGCTTAAAGCTGAATGAGAACCAAAAACAATAACCATGTTATGCATGTTAAAATAGAATCATGCAATTTGTGCTCTTTTTCTCAAAATTAATTATATCATTCGTGCTAGAGTTCCTTTAACAAATATAGAACTCATTCATAGGTAAGAATAATTTATCAAATGTTATAACCAAATCATCAATGTACTATCAAAAGGATAGAAAAATTATGTGGTTCAATAAAATTTCTTCACCATATTAAGCATCCTACTAAGTAGTAATTATTGACAGGACAATTAATTACCCGTATAGATCTTAATGTTATTTTAGAGGAAAAACACAAAATTTAAACATATATTAATATTTAAAAGTTCCTCATCACAAATAATTTCACATGCTCAATTTTATGACCGGTAAAAATAAGCATTTACTATTGTCAACAAATAATCATATTTATGCCACAATAAGATTAAAAACAATTAGAATTATCAAATAAAAACACTGATTAGTCTTGTGCATAAACATATGAAAAATAAAAAAAATGGAGCAAAATGATGAAAAAATGGTCTAAAACAACCTTTCACGCGCCCCCACGCTCCACTGTTCACAAATTTTTAATTATTTTTTATTTAAAATAATAATAATTATTAACAGGATCTGGGACGATGCTATATGGGTCATCCCTGACCTTCAGTCGGGCGCTGGTCCAACCTGCTTGAAACTTTGCCTCCGGACAAGACTTGAGGGGTTTTCTTTCATTTTTCATGCTCTATAGATTTCCAATACCCATTTCATTAAAAAGCACTCCAAGACTCGAAAGCTTCTAACCCATTTCGGCTATTAACGAACCCAAAAAATTTCAAAAAAATCTTACCAAAAAATTGAGATTCATTTTCCCAAAACAAAGTTAAAAGTCAATAACAATAACCAACAATAATTTCTACACCTACAATGCATCATTTCAAAATCATTCATGCTAAAAACCTGATTTGAAAAAAACGAGTTTATACCCAAATACAAGCCTTAAAATCAAATGACCATGAAGCCCTTATACCAATTGTTATTCATAAATGCAGTTAGCAACAACCACAATACCAAGATCCACATTCTATTTAGAGGATTAACTGTACAATAAATGAACATACCTCCAATGTTGGGCATAGAATCTTGATTCATTTTCTCCATTCAAGAGACTACAACTTATCAATATTCAATAAACTTGTGCAAGATAGAGAGCTTATGGTAGAAGACCCTTCTTGAACTTTCACCACTCACATCCATGATAACCACACAGATTCTTATCATATGTTATATTTATAACATGCCCTAAGGGGTAAAATGATGCTAATTGTGTCATTTCATATTGGTGATAAACTATGGTTTAATGAGCCAACCTATAGTTATTAGTGTAATACCATGTGCCTCAAATTCAATTAGTAAATTATTAACCATCCCATTATAGTTATTAAACATACATTAGGCAATTCAATTAATGATTGTGAATATGAAATTAATGTTGTGATTATATTAGTCCATATATTTCTAACAGTAGAATCAAAGAACTCAAGTACAACTTTTGTGAAGAGTTGGCCTGTAATATCCTAAGTACGTTGAAAGAATAAGACATTGAATCCATCAGGGCCAGGAGACTTCGAAGGATGCAAACCAAAGAGAATTCATTTGACATCCTATGTAGTAAATGGAGAAATGAGCAACTCTTTGAAGCCTTAATTTATTTTCCATTCAAAAAGCTGAGAGATATTAAGACTTAGCAAGGAAGAGTCAGCTGTCTCCATGAGATTAAGGAAGTATGTCGTGGTGATCTTCATAATATTCATCATGTCAACATATTCTTCATGTTGTTGTTTTGAAGTTTGGATATTTTATTTACATTTCTGCAGGCTAACAAGGAAGCATGAAAAAACTTGGTATTGGAGTTCCCCTTTTTGAGCCAATGGAGTCTGGCTTTTTCCTTCAAAACTGAATTATGAAAGGAAAACTGAGTTTGATATCCTTGTAAGCATTTATTTCAACAACTTTGAGTTCATAATTATGAGGGTTGTTATAGCAGGATTGTTGGGCAACGAGTAGCAAGATTGTTGGGCAATGAGTATCTTAGACTTAAGGTTTTGAAGATTAACTGATCAATTTCTGAGTAAAAGTTTCATTGTGTTCTTCACTTGTTTAAGCTTCTGCATGAATTGAAATGATTTGCATCCATCTGTGTTCCAACAAGATCTGACCTGTGTTGACTTTGTGGCATATGTTCAAATCCCATTTTGGAGAAACACAATATTGAGAGAGCCTCTTTAACCTATAAAAGGAGTGTCTCTTCATCTTGTTAAATATCCCAAAAATTGTCTTTCCATAAGTCAAAATTTCCTTCTCTCTCTTTTGTAGTATTTTACTTATATTATTTCCTGAAAATAGTGAAATATCAATTTAGTAGTATCTGAGGAAGTAGGCATAATTAGCTGAACCTCATTAAATTATGGTGTTCTTTATTTGTCTATTTAATAGCTATTGTTGGGTATAGTTGTAGTGAATTATTGTGCTATTAAATTACATGTCTAGGAAAATTCTATCTAGGAGATTGAGTTTTAAGTGGGACCGTTTATGTCCCCTCTAGTCTTTCCTAGTAATTTACCCGATGCGATTTTTCAATACAATCGTTCACATTCTATTCACTTAAACAATAGTGCTCAAGTTGAATTATTGGTAGAGATTAACCCGAGTTTCACAACAATTGGTATCAGAGCCAAGGTTTTTTTCTTAGTATGCTTTGTGGTTACAGCATAGTCTGATCTTCCACATCAGAAAAGATTTTTCCTTGGGCTATTGGCATTCCTCATTGACAGCTATTGAATAGAAATTGAGGTAGAGATGACTGAAATCAAAGATATGACTGCACCAACCATATCGATAGCTTTTAACTCGTCTATTCTAGCAAGGACTGCTATGACAAATGAAAGATTTTTAGTGGATATTTTTAATGGTACGAGTCTTTTCGACATGTGGAAAAGTGAGGTTCAAGATGTTCTTTTTCAGTAAGGTTTTGACATCGCCATTAAAGAAAAGAAACCAGATAATGTTGAGGAGAAAGATTGGAATACTATAAATCATTTGGCATGTGGTACAATTTGATCGTGTCTTTCTAGAGAGAAAAAGTATGCTTTCTCGAAAGAAAATTTTGCATCTAAATTGTGAAACGTGTTGGAAGAGAAATTCCTGAAGAAAAGCAGTTAGAATAAGCTTCATATGAAGAAGAGACTGTTTCGTTTGTCTTATGTTGACTGTTACATTTCTCTTATGTTCTAGGTACCACTATAAATGATCACATCACCAGTTTTAATCAGTTAGTTATTGATTTAATGAATTTGCATGAGACATTTAAAGATGAAGATCTTGCTTTGATGTTGTTGGCATCCTTTCCTGAGGAGTTTGAGTTTCTTGAAACTACTCTACTTTATGGGAAGGTTATTGTGTCTCTTAGTGAAGTTACAACTGCTTTTGTACAGTCATAGATTGAGAAGGAAGACAAAGGAAGAACGTACCAGTGGCGTAGGAGAAGCTTTGGTAATCAGAGGTCGTTCACAGAGCCGGACTAAAGGAAAGAAAGGTAGATCGAAGTTAAGGATCAAATTGAGCAAAGATGAATGTACCTTTTCTCAGGAACAAGGGCAATAGAAAAAGGATTGTCCAAAGCTGAAGAATAAAAACAAATCTAATAAGGGAAAGGCTATTGCAAATTGGAATATTGTTAAGTGTGAAGATACAAACTCAAATCTTTCATTGGCTGTTACATCTTTAATAAGCCTTTCTAGTCCATGGTTGCTCGATTTAAGCTGTAGTCATCACATGTGTCCTAATCGAGATTGGTTCTCTAATTTTAGTGAGCTAGAAGGTGGAGTTGTTTACACAACAAATGACAATCCCTGCACAATAAATAGGATCGGTTCAATTTGCTTAAGGAATCATGATGGAACAACTAGGACTTTGACAGATGTTAGATACGTGTCAAGTTTGAAGAAGAATCTCATTTTTGTGGGAGTCCTAAAATTAAAGAGCTATTCTATAATTGCAGCAAATATAGTAATAAAAATCATCTTTGATGCACTTATGGTAATGAAAGGAATTCGAAGAAACAATAACCTATATTATTACCAAGGTAATGCCGTTATTGGAACAATAGCAATAGCTTTTAATGATGATCAAAAGTTAGAAGCAGCTAAGTTGTGGCATATGCGCTTGGGAAATGCAGGTGAAAAATCCTTGAAGATATTAGTAAATTAAAAATTGTTGAAAGGAGTTCGGGCCTGCAAATTAGACTTCTGTGAACATTGTGTCAAAGGGAAGCAGACAAGAATGAAATTCAGCACTACAATCCATAATACAAAGGTATTTTGGATTATGTTCACTCTGATGTGTGGGGACCTTCCAAAATAGCTTCTTTAGGAGGAAAACACTATTATGTATCCTTTATTGATGATTTTTCCTAAAGAGTATGGGTGTATACTATGAAGAATAAGGATGAAGTGTTGGGAGTTTTCCTCAAATGGAAGAAGATGGTGGAAACTCAAACAGGCAGAAGGATCAAACATCTCCGTACAGATAATGGTGGGGAGTACAGGAGTGATCCATTTTTAAAGGTATGCAAAGATGAAGGTATTGTCAAACATTTCATAGTTAAGGATACATCACAACAAAATGGGGTGGTAGAACGTATGGATTGAATATTACTGGAGAAAGTTCGGTGTATGTTGTCTAATGCTGGGTTGGGTAAAGAATTTTGGGCTGATGCTATTACATATGCTTTCCATCTCATCAATCGCCTTCCATCAACTGCTAGTGATGGTAAAACACCTTTGGAAAAAAGGTTTGAAAAACCTATTACAAATTATGATTCCTTACATGTGTTTGGTTCCATTGCATACTATCATGTTAAGGAATCAAAGTTAGATCCACGAGCAAAGAAAGCAATTTTCATGGGGATCACCTTTAGTGTGAAAGGATATCGTCTTTGGTGCCTAGAGTCAAACAAAATAATTTTCAGCAATGATGTTAACTTTGACGAATCTACCATGTTAAGAAAGGTGACAATTGAAAATTGTTAAGCAGATAGATGGTACTCCAAAATAGGTGGAGTTTGAAGGAAGAATTGTTACCCCATCAAATGATAAAGCAGATGTAGAAACTCCTCTGGTAGAAGAGGAGCTAGATGAAGAAGAGGTTCCAACCCAAGAACTTTCACAGTAACAATTACCAATTGCATTGAGAAAGCTAAAAAGGAAAATTCAAGTACCTGCTCGTTATGTTAATATGGTGGCTTATGCATCTCTAATTGAAATTGATGACATTCCTACCACTTATAAGGAAGCAGTTCGAAGTTCAGAAGAAGATAAGTGGAGGATAGCCATGAATGAAGAAATACATTCCCTTCATAAAAATCAGACATGGAAGCAAGGTAGTCTCCCAAAGGGAAAGAAGGCAATTGGATACAAATGAGTGTATGCAAAGAAAGATGGATTTCCTAATAAGGATAATGTTCGCTACAAAGCAAGGCTGGTGGTCAAAGGCTATACTCAGACGGAGGGAATTGATTATAATGAAGTCTTCTCTCCAGTTGTAAAACATTCCTCCATTCGAATTTTGTTAGCTTTGGTAGCACAGTTTGTTATGGAACTGGTTCAATTGGATGTAAAAACTGCGTTTTTACATGGAGAATTAGAGGAGGAAATCTATATTGCTGGAACCCCTCCCCGGGCGGGTCCACAGCCCGACGTCCTAAGTGACATCTGGACCTGTGGCCCACGGTGGAGGAATTCCCCACCAGTGATACTTAAAACGAACA
>JANQAP020000204.1:205733-246788 GCA_026874005.2 Erythroxylum coriaceum | reverse complement strand
AGCAATAAAATTTTAATCTCTCCTAACCCGTTCCAATTTACTATTTTACCCTTCCCATAGGTGAGGGGATGTTACATATATCATTCCTAAGTTTTGTTGTCTTAGATGGTTGAAAGTATTTTGCAACAAACTTCTCTACAAGACTCTCTAAAGTGTTAATTATCTAGCCAATAATGCTTTTAGCCATTGCCTCGCTCGATTCCTTTATGTAAATGAGAATAATCTTAGTTTAATGACATCTTTGATTGTCTCTTAATATTGAATCTTTTAAATATAATTCCTAGCTTTAAGAATGGTTGGTATGTATTGTTATAATATTTTCTGTTAGTAATTTTTAGCTTCTCCTTTATAACTTATAACTTGCTCATACATTTGTAAGTCTCATAGCCTTTTTTACGTTGAATTTAAGCCCTATAAGGACAAACTCCCTATACCTAGGGAGTCTTATAAGACAATTGTTGAATCTATAAAGAGCTTTTTCGAATATTGAAAAGGAATTAAGGTGGATCTCTATGGGTGTATGATTTGAGCCAATATGGTTATTGAAATGAACTTTTCTGTTTAAGAAAGATGACATATATAATGAATTAACAAATGCTCTGTTAAGTTTACTTTGAGATGCCATTTGTCACTTGCTCTATTACTCCTTGTAACCTACTATCTATAATGTTGAATGTCTAAAAGTCCCATCCTATTAATACAATTCCTTAGGTATTCAATATTGTATTTCAAGAAGTAATAGCCATCTGACTCATAATATAAGATTATGCTATTGAAAATCATCTAACACAAGCCAAGGAGTTCAAATAAAAGCATCCAGAGATGTAATATCCTCCCAAAGAATTTTCCTTTTAGGAGCAAGATTAAAAGCATAGAAAAAGGTGATATTAGCTTTAGTCATGTCTTTAATCATAATTACTTACAGATGGATGAACTTTTAGATCCTCTCTTTAAATCCAAAGTGTATGCTCCTTCACAAACTTCGGTAATCACTTATTTTGATTATAAATATTGATCATTTTGAACTAAAATTAAGAAAACTTTTTGACAGAATATTCACATTATTAATTTGAGAATTGTCTATGCTCAATCAGAACATAATTAGGATCAATTACCGCTAGGATTATCCCATTGAAATGAGCCTGAAGTTTTTTTAGAGAATACCTATTCTTATCCAAAAATCAGAGGCCTACTTTAAAGTAGTTGGCTTTTATTTTGATCACATATAAATCGACCAAATCATCTTCTTATACTTCAAGTAATCATAGCTTATTGCCTATTAAGGACAGTTCAAACCCCTCACATTCCATATAATAATGGATATTAAGCAAGAGTTAACAGATGTTTGAAACCTTCTTCTTTGATTTCCTTCTAGGCTTGCTCTTAGTAGTAACAATAAAGTCTTTTCCATGAAGGTTCTCAACTAAAGTTGGTTTTTCTGCAGTAATAAGAGAGATGCACGTGCTTCATGATGATGCAAAAAGTTTTTCCTATATTAAGAGTTTCTTTAGCTAAATTGCTTTGTTGAGGGATGATTACTTCTTGATATGTTGAGGCAATAGTTGGCACTTATGTGGCTTCTATGTTTTCTTTTTTAGATAGATCTAGTCCAATGAGTTCATTGTATTCACCTATCGTACATTCACTTGTAGGTCTTTAAGCTTTAGGTTTTTTAAGTTTTGAGAGTTTCCGTTGATTTTTATCCGACTTTAGAATTTTCAATGTTTAAGGAAGTTCTTTATCCATTACCATCCCAATACATATTCTGCCTAGCATACTTTACTCATAGCTAATGTATTATTGATCTCCTTAATAAGCTAGTCAAGTAACTTAGGCAGATTATCAGCTCATATTCTAAAATTATATTATGGAAGTTCACCTAAATGACAACATACTTTATTTTCAGCCTATCCAATTCCATAACTAGTTACCATTTTTGTATAAATAGAGGTTTTTCATTAATATGAGAGAGCCTTGACTAAAGAATCTGTTGGTTTATGCCCTACAGCCAATCACTTTAGTTGTAGTTTAGTGACAAATTATTTAAAGGCATTCTTTATCTTGTACATGTTTAGATGTATATGATCAAGTCCATGGAATAATTATACATTGCAAATGAAATTATAATGAGATTATAATTATGAGATTCATATTGCATTTATGTATTATTCCTAAATGTTCCTAGTCATTGTTATATTAAGATTGGATATTAATAGAACGTAAAAAGACTAGCATACATTTTTTTTCCTTATGAAGAAAGTAGTTGATCTTATAGGCTAAAGTATAGAGATACTTAAACAAACGTGTTAGAGAACAAGTTCATTTAACAGACCCGATATGAGAAATCTATTTGAAACATTACTTGTATGTCTATGAAATTCTTATTATGACGTGATCCTTTGACTTGAGATTACCAAAGTTGTCTTGTATAAGGATTGCTACGTTTTGATACTATTTATGAACTATTTAATGATAGGTTGTTCAATCGATAGTCACTAGATGTAGCATGAATTATATGGAAATAGTTGTGTGATCAAGATAAGATTCATCACCCTAAAGTAATTAGGGAGAATGTTCTAATGTTTTCGATTAGTATTGATTCGAGAAATCCTTGGCCAAGGTGGAACGATGTTTTGTAAATAGTTTACAAATATCATTAATTGAATCAATAGCTAATGGCGGAGAACTAATATGATTGGACTCAAAATAGAGTAGACATTAATTTCATGCTCTATGTCTAATCGGAACATTGGTTGATGAAAGGATTGAATTATACGAAAAAATCATGCATGGAAAGGTTAGTCAAAACTACTTTGACATTTCTAAATATTTGGGTGGTCATGATGCATTGCTAGATGCCAATCTTAATCTATGATTATAAATTGTTTAATTAGATAATTAAAGATAAATTAAAATAAGTTTTTATTTATCTAAATCTAATTATGAATTAGAATTAGAATTTATAATCATTGTCAACATATATAGGAACCTAATGGGTCTCACATATAAAATAGGTTGAAGAGAGCAAACTTAATTTAATCAAGTTAGACTTGATTGTAAAGTTTGAGAAACTGTATGATTAAATATGAGATATTTAATAAATAAGGATCAATATGAGTTATTGAATCTTATATGGGCATAATTGGTATTTAATTAGAATTATTTGTAATTTTAATTAACCCTCTCTGTAAGAGTTACAAAGTTCTCTCAACTCATTTTGTAGATACGGCTAGAGGTCAGACATTTGTGTGGCTACGATAGTTGAGATAGATCAGTTTTGGAAATGGTTCGAGGCATACGACAAGATAAAGATAAAGCTTCAGAATAAGGTACCAATTAAGTTTCCGCTTTATTATGATTTATGTTAATCATTTTATAGAATTAAAAAGATATTGTTTTTCAGGAAATCAAAAGTTACGAAAAAATTTCGTGATTATTCCGCTACAGTCGGGATTAAATTCCGACTCGATTTCCCAACAAAATCTTCATTAGACTAGCTTCAAAATTGTATTTAAATAGAAAAAGATCGTTGTCATAGTATGCTTTCCACGCCCATCTTCCTCCACTTAGCTTACGCCCACATTTGCATTTGAAAGAAAGAATGCCTCTTTTCCACAAAGTACCTAACAAGGGTGAAACGCCATTTGAATGCTCATTGGAATGGTTCCTTCACCTGTTGAAGGTGGAACAAATAGGTTTGCAATACCGAAATCGAGGTAATGATAGTTTGAGAGGCAAGGCGAAAAACTCTCCATTAAAATATTCGGCTCAGGGAGAATAAAAACAAATCAAACTTTCCCTGATCTTCTAATGCTTATTTTTGATGGATAACCCACTAACCTGTGCCTCTTAATTACTTTTTACCTTTTTTTATTCTACATTGACCAACCATGTCAATTGTCCTTTAATTTTTAATCTAATATCAACAATCAAAACGTAAAATCAATTATCTTCTAATTTTCATTCTACATAAGCTCAAATGTCACTTTCTTAAATCCTGATTTTCTAGCTTCTTAACCTCTTTCCTTTTATATCAAAGCATTGATGCACCATTTGCCTCTAATTACTTTTAATTTTTTATCCTACATTGACCTATGACCTAGGATACCAATTGTCTTTTAATTTTTAATCCTATATCGACCTGTAAAACCAATTGTCTTCTAATTTTTATCCTGCATAAGCATAAATTCCACTCTCTTGGGGACAAAGCTTTCATTGGACCATTGATAACTATTGTGTCCACCATCAAATTATTGTTCTCATTACTCTATTTTTGTCATGTTCTATGAGCATCCATTCATTTATTTTTTGTGAGTCTCATTTATTGAATGAATGGATGTTCATAGAACAGAGTAATAAACTATATTTACTCGTCAATGTTGAGTTTGGCTCCTTTGTTTGTCCCATATTGGTTGGGGAGCACAATTGGGGCAAGGCTCCTGCCTATATAAGGAGGATGCTACCTCCTTGGTTAAGTGCACGAATACACAGTCAAAGATTTGTATAACAAATTTTGACTATAGTTAAATTACTCTTTTAAGGTGAGAGTTGGAGACTCTAGTTAAATTCCTCTTTTGAGGTGAGAGTTGGAGAGTTTGTTTTGAGTATTTCTTTGTGTGTGTATTAGGGTATTGGGTGAGAGGAAAAATTGTGTGATAGTAAGAATTTTTCACATAGTGGATTTTCTTCTCGGTGCCCATGGTTTTTTCTCCGGTTTAGGAGTTTCCACGTAAATTCTCTTGTGTTGTTATTATTTCTCTATTTTTTGATATTTTTGTCTATGAAATATCTTTGGGTGTAGGTTTCGGATGTCTAAATTCCCAACAATTGGTATCAGAGCCAAGGTGTGTTTTTCTTGAAAATTTTGTGTATACTCTGTGGTTGCAATTTTTGACTGATCTTCCACATCAGAAAGATTTTCTTGAGAAAGGTTCATTTGATACGGTGGAGCTTTGGTGTGGTAATGTGGAAGTGCATGTCTAGGAATGTTCTGGCTAATGAAAGACTTGGTACTTAAGTGTATCCGTTTGTGACCCACTTTTCTTTCTTGGGAACTTACCTGGTGTACTATTCATTTCTACGGTAAAATTCATCAAGGCAGAAGTGCACAAAAGAAAGTCAATAAATAGGGCTTCAAATTCTGTCAGATTTGAGATGGAGAAATTCGACGGGAGAATCAATTTTGGCTTGTGACAAGTGCAAGTTAGGAACATTTTGATTCAGTCAGGATTACGCAAAGTATTGAAAGGCAGACAAATCCCTAATATTAGCTCTACTATTAGTGATACTGGTAAAATGGCTAGTGCGGACAGATCTAGTATAAGTGATGAAGATTGGGAGGATCTGGATTTGAGAGCGGAAAGTGGGATATGACTATATTTGGACAAGAATGTCTTTGAGAATGTGCTTGGAATATTTGCGGCAAAGAATCTATGGAAAAAGCTCGAGGAGTTGTATCAAACAAAGGGTGTCTCAAATTGGGTGTACCTGAAGGAGCAGTTTCATACATTGCGGATGAAGGAAGGTACTACAATTTCAAATCATTTAAGTGTTCTCAATGAGATCGTCTCCAAACTGGAGGCAATTGGAGTTAATATAGATGATGAGGATCAAGCTTTAAGATTCATATGGTCTCTTCCACCTTCTTATGAGCACATGAAACCTATTTTGATTCATAGGAAGGAGAAGATAGTTTTTCCTGAAGTTACCGGAAAACTTTTTTCAAAAGAGAGAAGACTGGGTGGAGAAGAAATGTTCCTCCTGAAGACTCGGCTTTAGTGGTAGTTGGATATAGGAAAAAGAACTCCATGAAGAATAATATAGTATATTAGACGTGTGGATAATCTGGGCACGTGAAGAAAAATTGTTCAAGAGGTAGAGCGGGTTCAACAAAAGGCTCTGGGTCAGTTAACGAAGAGACTGACAATGTCGCTAACATTGTCTCCATAGATGATGTTTTTTCTCTCTAAAAGGGGGCATGTATATCCTTATGGCATACCGTTAATCCCAAAGTTGCCATAATAGAGGATGTGTTACTATTAGCAGGTCCACAAATTTGCACACGGGCATTAGTTTGACAATGATGCAAGGTATGTGGTGGAATTTATGTCGATAGCTGATAAACTTACATGAAAGCCAAATATGGGAGTTGTACCATAATTTTTCAGTAAGGTTATTTTCGACATATGCCGAAATGAAAGGCTTGGAATTGGTTTATTTTGAGTGGGTATGCTTTTATGGTGGAGCATGATACTGTGAAGCATGATAATTCTCTACATTGAGAGTTATGTTATTTTCAAGAGATCTTCATTGAGGTGGAGTGTGATTGTGGGATCAGTCAAAGTCGTCAAGGTGAAGATTGTTGAGTTTGACTCTTTTGTTTGTCTCATATTGATTGGAGAGCACAATTGGGGCAAGGCTCTTGCCTGTATAAGGAGGGTGCTATCTCCTTGGTTAAGTACACCAATACAAAGTCAAAGATTTGCATAACAAATTTTGACTCTAGTTAAATTCTTCTTTTGAGGTGAGAGTTGGAGACTCTAGTTAAATTCCTCTTTTGAGGTGAGAATTGGAGAGTTTGTTTTGGATATTTCTTTGTAGGTGTATTAGGGTATTGGGTGAGAGGAAAAATTGTGTGATTGTAAGAATTTTTCATATAGTGAATTTTCTTCTCGGTGCCCATGGTTTTTTCTCCGATTTAGGAGTTTCTATGTAAATTCTCTTATGTTGTTATTATTTCTCTATTTTCTGATATTTTTATCTATGAACTATCCTTAGGTGTAGGTTTCGGAGGTCCGAATTCCCAACAGTCGATGCATCTCCTGCAAATATATTTATTGCAATTTAAATTGAACGAGACAATTCATTATTAGATATTTAGACTGCCAACTAATCGTTTACACCATAATGGACAATTCTTTTGTAGAATATTGTATCTCTCATGTCTCATGTAGGCTCTTAACATCATATTGGACAAGATTTATGATTCCATTCTTTTAAATATTTTCTAGGTGAAAATAATTGATAAGAAAAATATTCCAATAACTAAAAGTTTAAAACAACTGGGAAGGAATAGGTGTAACTGTACATTTGCTTTTTCACCACGTGAAAAAGTAAAACGATCTTAGGATTGGCCTTTTCACAAGTTCCATCAATCATGAATATATCATAGAGCTCATTGGGTTAGGTTCTCGATTGCTAGCCCTGCAAAAAAATATTAACGTATCATTTGAATGATCACTGGTTCAATCTAAAAACTGTTGGCTTCTAAAAATTAATTAGGCCGGGAAGGATCTTCGACTCGTTAAGATAAGCGACAATGTTTGCTTAGGTACAAGTCACACGTTTTAGGATCATAATTCATGTACTTTAATTATAGGACAAAGTACCATCTAGATATGTTTCTAAGCTTTTCGGCACAGGCAGCAAACAACTGATAGTTTGGTACGAGCATAACTAGTCCGTATTTAACCTTTATCAAAAAAGGTCCTGACCGATTTGCTATAACTTGCTCGACGATAGCTAATACCTATAAAACATTATGTTTCTTATCATCCCTACTTGTGCCAGATAAAAATTCAATGCTTCAATCAAACGTAGAGATCTGACATATAACAAACTGCAACGTGTCTCAGCATGAAACAACCACTAGCACGCAAATTGCTAGCACAAGAACTTGGTATAATGCCTAAGAAAACAATCGATATAAGTACGCTCAAAACTTAACCAGCGTACATATTCACACGGCAAAGAGGATTTGTAACTAAATTTTATCGCACAACCCCGTACAATGACTTCTACCATGTTACATTCGCTTATATTTAGTGGCTAAAGGGCTTTTCCATCATAACGTACAAATTCCTACAATAGGGCTATAAACTTTTAAGTGCAAATGGATACATCACTTTTCTGTTGGTAAGACATCTCGCACAACTACCACTTAAAATTTAATTTGACGACCCCACAAGCAAATTGCATCCCATCTTCAATTAGAACTCTTCCTTGTAGCATAGACACGATAAGCTGCCAGACCAACAATAGCTACTGCAGCTCCAACTACACCATTCAAACAAAATGGGCATGGTTGGTGAAATAAGAACATGGTAGAAAACGGTTCAAAAATGAATTAGGCTACAGAACAAGCAGCACAAATAGAAAATATAGCAATGTACCAATGTACCTGAAACAAACATCAGTGAGCGATTGATGAGCCGATGATATTGCTTGCGACTTTTCCCTTCTTCAGTTTCAGGAATGTTTAAATGTGGTTGTTCTGCTGCATAAACAATTCTACGGAATACATTTCTCGAATCACCCATTTTTGAGCTGGTGGGAATAGGTGCCTCTATTCCCATGTCTTGTGTAACCTAACAAAAACACAAAGGACGGTGAAATCTTGTCATTTTAGTTTCAGACTAGCTCCAATGGAAGACTTAATAACACCTTAAAAACCCAAAGGCAGACATCTTCCACAAGCCTTTGCATCAACAACAAACGAGAAGAAAATCACTCTGATTCTGACTTGAGGTAAATACAATGTACTAATGTCACTGACACTATAAGATCTTGTCATCTTGCAGAACAATAAAGTAGAAAATGCAACCATCACACTTAATAGAAAATCAGAACCAATGCTTCTGACGTCCAAACATCAGTTTTGCTTTTTTTTTTTGGTATATCAAACCCCAAGGATTAATCACACCAAAGCTCGTTGTGATATTGCTGTTTTTCAGAGGCCTCAAGTAGTCTAAATGCACTTAGAGATTCTTTCCACTGGAAATTAGTAAAAAGCACCCTTTCCAATATCATATCTATAATTGAACTACGATATTGATCAATTTTGCAAAATAGAAGTTAGAATTTACATGTAATTATAACATGCACATAATTAGTGTTCTAATAAAATATGGCCAAAATTTATTATTAAATCACAGGGACCTTTATCATTAATTTCAGATCACAAAGGACAGTTTGGGAAATAAAAATAACTCCACAGGCTTCATTGACAAAAACTCAATAAAAGCATAGACAAATATGTTAACAAAACCCTGGCCCAGCTCTTCAGAGGATGAGTTGTCCGTTCTATCAAATAACATTTCAGCAAAGAAAATAAATACCTTGGTAGTCTCCTGTATTGCTAGAGGGAACGAATCTAAATCATCTTTGGCTGCTACAACTAAGCAAGGAACCTCAAAGCCCGTATCCTCAGCATGACCAGCAACTTCCACAAGCAAGTCGGTTGTTCTCTTCCATGATGACTCATCAGAGCTGCAACAACATATAAAACATTTGAATAAATTATGATTTTGTTCCAGTCCTCAAGTGGATAATAAGCCCTAGAGAGAGGGGTTAGGAGCCTAGAAGCAAGCCTAGGACTCCCTGGGTCCAGGGATGACATGCATAATGTTCCCCGAATCAATAGATAAGTATACTGTTCAAGAACAAAGATCATTATTAACACACGAGAACATGAATCCATTGCAGACAACTGAACAAATGTTAAGATCCTAAGACAATTCACCAACTTATAATTAAATCCTGCAAAGCCTAGCTTGTACCTGTCATATACAAATACTGCTACATCGCATGGTGCCAAAGATTCTTTACTCGATAGGAGTTTCCTAATAGCACCTTCAGAAATTTCCTTTAACACAAGGGTTTTCTTAATTCCCTATGCAAGAAATTGTCCATATTCAGTTTCACAGATAATTAAGCTAAACAAATGACCATAAAAGTCAAGAATACATTTGAAAGAAATCAAAAAAGAAGACAGACGAGAAAATTGAAACGAAGGGGAAGGGAAGACTAGGTACTAGTCGAGGACTGTATTCCTAATCACAAATAATCTTCTCCACATGGACAGAGATGAATATATCCTATGATATTTACATTAAAAAAATTTAAAGCAAACTAGCATTTGGACTTACTCCAGGTAGATCAACAACATTAGTAGCATAAGACTCTTCAGCAGATGATGGACAACTTTCAGAATATGATCTGCATTCACAAACATTAACATTAAAGTTTCCAAAACTTAGTTAACAAAAACATAGAGCATGATGCAAGGTTATTCAGCAATGAGAATAATGAGCATCAATGACAGACCTTCCAATAAAAGAATTCAACAATGCAGATTTTCCAGCATTCTTAGGTCCAAAGACAAAGCATTGGAGAACATTTCTTTCTGACTGCTGCTTCTTACGATCTAAACGTCTTTTCCTCATTATACGGATGGCAGAAGCTGGATCTCCAGGATAGTTAAGGTAGATTAGATTTTCCACAGCATGAGATGGATCAAGAAGTGCCATAAGCGCCCACTAAAACATATATCACACAAAGTAACTGTTGAGATAGAAATATGCCAACCATTAAATGTTGCTAATGAAAATTGAAACTATAATCAATCAGTTATACATCCCACCCGATTCCTCAAAAGGATCCAGGTTGAGATAATGGTGTCTTAACAGACACAGAAGACAGAATAAGTTTAAGAAACAACAAAGTTGAACCACAAACTTCGTACCATTGGCATAAAATTGATTCAAGGGACACTAGTGCAAAAGCACAAGAGAAGTAAGGAAATAAGAAGGAAAAATTGGTATAGTCAGTGACAAGAATTACAGGCTTGTTTATTTTTTTAAAAAAAAAATTACAGGCTTGCTAATAGAGAGAGAGGAGATGACTGCAAAAGAATATTGGATATTAATACCTTTGACAAAAATGCACCGATAGATAGTCCACCCAATGCAGTTTTCTCCGCAGCATCTTTATATGGAGCTTCATCCCAAGGACTGATTATCACAAGTCGAAGATAAAACAGTGGACGAAAGTCAAAAGACAGTAAAGGAAAAAAACATTCATCCAGGAGATGGAGTAGCACATCCATAGCAAATTCCTTGGATGTGTCTAACACATTAGAATAGCTAAATAAACTAAGAATCCAGATAAGCGATTGAAACAGGATTAGAGAAAACATGACAGTGAACCACACCAAATATACAGAAATCCCATAGAAAAGAGGTATCACTTAATGACTGCTATTGAACGACTACGCATACCCCATAGGAAACCAAAATACCTCTCTGGTGCAGTTGAAAAAACATCTTCAAGTTCAGCAGGGCGAAGGTTGTTATCCTGTCCAAGAAAAAAGCACATGGAAAAATTCCTTAATTCCAGAATAACGCAGCTGGAAATGTGAGCAATATTCGTAGGATGTGATAACACAACGGAAAATCAAAGTGGAAAAGATTTACTTAATGACTACCCCTCATAACAGATAGACATACATAATCACCATCATATATTTCATAGGTTGCTCGCAAGAACTCAATAGCTTCATTTGCAAGCTCCGTACTCTGCATAAATGGAAACAAATGTTAGAAAATTAAATATCACTTGCTGGGAAAAACAGATGAATAGCAAAATTATACAGGCAAGGTCTTGCAGCCTGTGATGTTTAAATTTTTTTATTTAAAGAAATGGGCTAATTTCAGAACAACCCATTACGACATCGTGGTTTTCCAAAAAAATCGCGAAGAGACACATGTAATTCAATAATTAGTCAAATATGCCCTTTCTCTAATATTTTATTGTTCTGTTCCACAAGTCGTTGATAAGATACTGTAATTCCATAAAAACTATAACCACTTATCAATTCTTCCTTGACATAATTAATTAAATTTACAATTTTATCTTACACAATATTGATAATATACCTATTTGAATAATTAACAAATCACAAGGACCTCTTTGATGTAGTTCAAATTATGTAAATCTTTTTAAAACAATGAGACCACAAGAGTGCTTGGCATAGTTAACCTAAAAGAAATCAGAAAAGATCTCTATGCATAAAACAAATAGGACAATGATCTGAATCCAGCCAAAGCTATGCTATTTACGGCCCAGAATAAGCAAAATCTGGAATTGGAGGCAAAATCTTGCAAGTTTAAGTAAAGTTTATCACTTCCTAAAAATGGCTTTGTAATGAAATCTTATAAAGGATATTTATCTTTGTGGTACCAAATATGTACATTGAACTGACAATTCTAATAAATCAACAAAGATGGGCACGACCAAAATAGAGGTAAAAACAAGATTGACATTGTCCATTTCTAGTATTAAATGTCATGAACAAAACTTAGATGCAAATGCCAACAATTAGGAAATTATTCCCAACATAAGCCACAAGCAACAATCAACAAGATATTACCTGATCAGGTGCACGTTTGAATATTGGAATTAGTTCATCAGCAAGTTTTATGTCATTGTTGTATCCAAATTTCCTCAAGACAGTCCATGTAGTCTCAAGACGCCCTTTTTCTATGAAAAGTGCATGAAGAAAGAGGAATCCTGTCAATGTGAGGCCACGTTCATTTACTCCTCTATCAGTTTCTCCTCCGCCAGGCAACTTTTCTTCCACCACCCTCTTCACACCCACTATTTCAGAAGGTTGTAGTGGAGAATTAAAACATTTGACCTGATTAATAGAACAATTATCAGATCAACAGAAAACGGCAAGAACAGACATGTAACTTTTTTCTTGGTTGTTGTCCAACGAAAAAACACTGCTACATCAAATTCCTCGACAAAGCCACTTTGTTATGCTAAGGTTATATGTACTCAACTTTTAAGAGAGCTAATACTTGGCTCAACAGAAGATACATATTGCACAGAAAACAAAACTGAAACTGGATAGCAACCACTGGTCTCCAAAAGATCCATGGCACCCAAAAACTGAAAGGCGGACAATAAGAGAGAAGAGGAAGAACAAGTAATATCAAAATGATTTGGAACAGAAATATAACCTGAAACTCATTTAATTCAGCGTCACTAAGGGCACCATCCCTGTCTAGATCACAAAGAGTAAATATCCGCTTCAATGCCCTCACACACCTAGGCTTCAAAGTTTGAGATTCTTGATCAAACAGTGGACCAGTTGGGTGCAGTACTGCCTTCTGTGCATAATAGAAAACCTCAGGAATCTGCACAGAGAAAACAAATTAAATGATTAAACATTACATAGGACCCTAATACACCGAACCAAAGATCCAAACAAATCATTCACTTTAAGTAATTAAATGGAAAAAAAATTGAAAAACCATGAAAAATGACATTTACATGAAACTTGAGAAGATAGATTATATAGCGGTAGGGTGTAAAATGCAGTGAACGCATGGCAAACGTATTTGTTAAGCAAATCACTGAACACTATCAAAACAAGATGTCAATATCAACTTCCCATATCCCTAGATGGTAAATAAAAGAAAAAGAAATACAGTAAGGCATTTCCCAAGTGTACCTGAATGTGTCTAAAAGCTGAACACTCTATACAAGTTTCTATCTCACGAAATTGTTGCATTATGGGTGACATCACCTGCTCCAAGTTCACCTGTTGGTTCTCATCTCTTAGATCCAGTTTACAGCCCACAACTATAACCGGCACCTTCACCTGCACATGATTCATACATAGCAGTTAGGATGATACATCTATCACAATGCGAGTGAAGCCAGTGTGCAACAATTTACCCACAAGATCATTTTATTATTCCATTTTTCACACAAAAATACCACTTCAGAAGGACTATTATGGGAAATATTCACAAGGATAGACAAACCACAAACAATTATACGTTTATTTGTGAAACTAACTAAGGAAGAATTAGCTACATAAGGAATTCTATGAAAAGTAAAACAAACAAGCAAAAGCACAGCCCATATCCCAATCAAATTGATGCTCACAATCAAGGGGACAGCATAAAAGATCTTTGCAGATAATAAAGACCTCCAGTCGGCGAAGGTCTGGAAGCCAGAATGTACTCAAACGATCAAGTGTCTCGGTTCTGTCACAAGCATATGTAAGAACAACGGCATCAGCTCGCTTTAGTTCTTCAGCTACTCTAACAGCATCCTCCACCCTAAATCACAGGAACAGAACGTTCACTTTATCTATTGCGACACTCCAAAAAGACATCTACCACTTTCTATATCCAAACATCAAAGTTTTGAATCAATTCAAACAGTCGAATGCAGAACTTAACACTGAATAACAGCTGTTATTATCAAAATTCCTTCAAAAGCTTGAGTATGAATATACACCTCGAGGGAGTATCGATAATAGTGACAGGCACGCGATCAGGGTAGAAATCCTCAGGCAGTCGGGTAGGAGGTAGCACTGGAGGGACATTCGTTGGGAACGTGTCTGCGGCAGCAGTGACTATCAAGCTCGACTTCCCGGTGCCACGGTCTCCAGCAACCACGATCCGCACCCCGCTTTTACCTCCGGAACTTGCAGCTTTCGCCATCTAAACAGCCACTGATATGCACAAAAGTAGAAAACCCTAACCAATCAATATTTCTTTCTCGATCAGCATTTGTGTATTTGAGGCCAGTGGCATTCAGTGTAGAAACGCTGGTTTGTGGGGGGAAATTAGGAACATAGGAGTGAACCACACTAAATCCCTACTAAAAATAGAGTTGTTAACTCCTCAATTAGAATATAAAAATAAAAAAATAATTTACTTTCTGGCGACACTTTTGGATAACGAATTACATAAAAATACAGAGATTGAGAAGGTGTTAATGATGATGAAGTTTTCAACGGCGGCGAAAAAGATGCAGGAGGAGTTTTAAAGTGAGAGAGAGCACACCAGTAATGAAGAGGATACCGGAGATGGAGGATTATACCTTATGGTTTTGGTCAGGGAGTAAAGGAGGTCACAGGTTGTGGCGGCGGCGGTGGCGACCGCAACGTCGGCTGATGCAAACTACGAGAAGAGAAGATGTAATAATAACTGGAAGAAGTCTCAAGAGAGCGTAAAGAGACTAGACAGTTTTCCTTTTCTTTTTTTGTTTCCTCGTTTTTTCCCGTTTTTTCCAAGCTCACATATGTGTTACTCTTCAATTGATTTCTACAAAGGCTGCACCAGTTTGTTAAGAAGTTAAACTTGATTAATCTGTCAAAAGCAGGTAGTTTCTCTTTTATAGCACTCTATAAAGTTGTAGTTGCTCTAGGAAGATTGTATTTACACCATACCATTTTGTAACTTGAGGCATTCCTGAGATTCTGCTGAAAAAGTTTTTTACATAATGTATTATTGTATATTCCATTGACAGGAGGACATCATCAATTTTTGTCTTCCACGTTTTCCTTTAATTCTACATTGTTGATCTCCATTTGCATATTGCTATCATTTATTCTCTCATGAGGATCCCATTTTTAACCATCATTTGCATTTGATAGGTTTTGATTGTCTGGAATGATGCCTTTCAACACAATCAGCTCAGCCTTATTTTTAACAGGACCATCAGATATCCAATTGTCATGCTAGAACAATGTGTTCATCTCATTCCCTACCACCTTCCTTATATGAATTCTGATGAAGCTTCTCCATTTGAGAATCTCCTTTAATGTAGCAGATGCATTCTTAGATGTAAGATCAATTTCCCAAATGCTCTTATCTTTGATGTAGTATTCATGCCACCACTTGGCACCATAAAGACTTATGATCATTAATCAATCTACATAGTCTCTTTATCATCATAAAGTTGTTCAATAGTTTTAAAGGAATGATGTTCAATCCTCCCTGCTTTTTATAGCTACAGACTTCAGACCATTTAATGTCAGCTTTATAACCTCCTTCCTTCGAACCAAACTAGAGATATTTCTTGAGAATTTTATCAATGGTTTTGTTCACATCACTTGGAATAGTCAGGTGTGCTTCCCAATATGTATCGAGGAAAGATAACACAGCTATAATCAAAGCTCTTCCAACTAGATATAAAGTTTTCATTCTCTAACTTGTGATTTTTGCATGTATTTTGTCCACCAAAGCTTTAAAACTTCCATAGCTCAACCTGGAAGTAGTTATTGGAATTCCAAGATAGGTGAAAGGTAAAGACATTTCTCTACAACCAGTGATATGATCAACCATGTTTCTCTAATCCTCTGCACTTCTAGAAATGTGAAAATAGCATTTTTCAGCATTAACATGGAGATCCAGATAGCTTAGTGAATATTTTGATAACCTTCATAAGAGTTAGGAGTGAAATTTTGTCCACCTTTGTTAAGATAACCAAGTCATCTGCAAAGATGAGGTTGGTAATTCCCATTTTCCTACATTTAGAATGATATTTGAAATGTTTGTTCTCTCTATAATTCTTCGTAAAAGCCTATTGAATACTCCATAACAATGGCAAATAAGTATGGTGAAGAAAGGTCGCCTTGTCTAATGCCTTTGGAACTTTTAAAGAATTTTGTTGGCTATCCATTAATGAGGATGCTAAAAGATGGAGTGGTGAAACATAATGAAATCAATTCAATGAAACATTTTGGAAATTCCAAAGCCTTCTTGATGTTGCTTAAAAATCTCCTATAAACATTGTTATAAGCTTTCTTTAGATCAATATTATATAGATTTTACCTCTTTTCCTTTTGGAATAACCCTTTTTAAATTCTTGCAACATAAGAGTATTATCACTCCTCTCTTTACTAGGAATATAAGCCCTTTGAGCACTATCTATATGGTTTGTCAAGATAATCTTTAATTTATTAGCTAAGATTTTAGAAATGATCTTGTAGATTGAGTTGCAATTAGTTATAGGCCTGAAATCTCCAAAATTTTATTGTTCACCTCCTTTAGGAATTAGTGTTATGAAATTGCCATTGATCACTTTAAGCATCCTTTTCTTCTCAAAAAATTACAGTACTTCATCTAGGACTATGTCCTTGATGATAAGCTAGGATTTAGTGAAGAACATCATGTTAAACGCATCTAGTCCTGGAGCTTTATGAGGATCCAAACCTTTGATAATTAGCTCAATTTCCACTCTGATCATAGGTTTAGAGAGTATTTTAGCTTCTGGAGAAGTAATATAGCTACACATGATACTTTTCAGAACTTCCATTGAGGATTGAGCAATGGTGGGAACATTCATGACATTGGAGAAGTAATTAAAGGCCTTTGACTTCAACAAGTCTTGATTGGAAATGATGTGATTATTTCACATTAGACTGTTGATGCTATTTGCAACTTTCCTAGTGATTACAAATATCTTAAAGAAAGTTGATCCTTTGTCTCCTCCTTTTAACCAAGAAATTCTAAATTTATACCTCATCAAGGACTGATCAATGGAAAGAGTTATATAATGCTTGCTTTTCCTTATCAATGAGCACTCTACATTAAGGCTTGTTATGTAACTCATTCTGACCTGAGATTAAAGTACTTCTGGCAATGGCAACAAGATTGAGTAAATTTCCCACATTCTCCTTACGCAAAAGTTTAAGATTTTGCTTGATTAAATGCATTTTCTGATTGTATTTATAATGTTTAAAACCATTCGCTTAAGCTTTGATTCCTTTTCCCAAAGCATCATCAAAACCTATAACATCAATTAGAAAGTTGTTAAACCTAAAAGAGTGCCTGATTCTCTTATATGTTGAAGTAATGGCAAGTGAATGATTTGATAGAAAGGAGTTATAAAAAAAGATGAAGTTATTAGGGAATTATTGAAACCAATCAATATTTGCAAGAGATCTATCTAGTTTCTTCTTGATAAGATCATTTACATTCTTATTATTACTCCATGTGAAGAAATTTCCACTTAAGTCTATATCAATTACTTTGGCATCTGATAAGCATAGCATTAAATCCTAACAAGGAATCTTATTGGCATATACCCGTTCTGCTTCTTCAGATGTAATAATTGTATTGAAGAGACTTCACCAGGGCTTATTAATGTGACTAGATATCCTTCTAATATCATTCCAGAGCTGATTCCTTTGATAGTCGTTATTATGAGCATATATAAAGGAGATTTGAAAATCAATCTTAGAGGATTTGCTTAAAACATCAATATGAATTATCTTATATGTGATGCATGATGGAGAAGCTTCAACATTGTTAGTGTTATAGAGAACTAGAATTCTATCATAAAGATGCTGATCAAAGTTGGCTATTTCTACCACTTACTACTTAGTAGCTTCAAAATGTCACATTTACTAACTCTAAATCTGGTTTCCAAAATAGCTAGAAGATCAGGTTTATTTTCACTAATGAAGTCTTTGATAAGTAACTTCTTAGAAGGACCATTAGCTCCTTTAATGTTCCAGGTTGTAATCTTCATGTTTTGTAGTTATGAATAGGTGGTTTCTTTTTCCTACTCAATTTCCTCTTCTATATTATTTCAAAATCTTTCTTAGAGGCAATCTTCCCAATCTCCTGTTTCAAAGTCTGGAGCTTAATATTCTTCAAGATTAGAGTTTTCAGTAATTCTTCTTCTCCATTTAGTCCTTTATATTATTCTAAATTTTTGCTGAATCACTAGGAATCGATGTTACAGATTCTTCTATTCCTTTTGAAGGATTGTTTTGTATTTCCTCCCTTGAACGTTTTTATTATTGTGCTCAATATCTTCTGATATATTAGTTTCCTCCAATTCATCATAGAACCTTAGTTTAAACCTCTCTCCAGTAGAGACCCACTTCTTTCTAAGTCCTTTAAAATAAGGTTTCCAAGCATAAAAGACCCTAAAGTTGTCTTCCATAGTTTCAAGTTTCTCATTCAGTCTTATGTTGAGTAAGTTTTACCTATATAAAACACTCAATATCCACAAGTATACGAATCGTAAACTTGAAGTAATTGAGGTATCGATCCCACAAGAAATTAGCTAAAACTAAATGAACCTAATTTTGTCTAAGGTTGTGAAATATGATTTGAGAGAAAATAAAATTCAGAAATTAAACATTCTAATAAAATTGAGCACTAAACTAGTTAACAATTGAGCTGTCACAATAAAACAAGGATGATCAAATATGAAAGTATAGGATTCATTTTATCGTCATTTTTCTCTCTTAACCATTTTTTATTCAATTTGGTGTTGATCCTAGATTTCTGAAGGGTTTGATTATTCTCTCTCAAAACCTAATCAATTAAACCCAATTAATTATCCTTAATTGATTCTAAAATTCTAGATTTGTAATATCTTGATTTACAAAAACAGCCTAACGTTTTCAACTAGTTCTTACGTAATCTATCGAATAATCGATTTCTCACATAAGATCTCTCTTCGTATGATTATCAATTTGATATTTGCATGACTTATTAGGTTGTTAACTTTTATTACCCAACCTAATTAGATAACTATTGACTCACTCTCTTGATTTATTGTCGAATTATAAGCAAACACAAATATCATAACACCTAAAATATTGCACTGAAATAAAAAATGATCATGTCACAAAATGAGCTAAGAACAAATCCTAATATGAATTTAAAACATCATCAAGGTGTATAAAAACTTCCAATCTAGTTTACACAACAAGTTTAATGAAAATAAAAAAGGAAAAGAAAGAAAAACTTGATTTGGAGCTGAATCTACAAATTTGGAAAATGTTGGACAGTTGATGCTCCTCCTGCTCTTCCTTGGATTAATCTCAATTTGGTAAGATGGTGGCTCCTTTTTTTTGGGTCTCTTAATGTTCATTTATGTAAATAAGTGACTTGTGGTTAAGTTTAGGACTTACCCAAATCATTTTCTCCCAAAAATGCCCTCCGAACATCAAAACAGATGGAAAACCTGTGTCTAGTGAGTGTTTGTTACGATCGTGACAGTGTCACAATCATGACATAGTATGAAAACCTTCTGTTATGATGTGACACTTGTTATGATCATAACACTGGGGAGGAACCTTCTGTCACGATCGTGACACTCATGTTACGATTATGACCCTGCTTTTTAGCACAAGCATGCTCCAATTTCCTTTATTCATTCACTAACAAACATATCAAAACACCTAAAGAACACAAGATTAAGGTCCAAAGTCATGTCCTAAACCACATAACACTTAAAACATAAACAAACAATCACATTCACATAATTCTAAACCTAA
This sequence comes from Erythroxylum coriaceum, assembly GCA_026874005.2. Taxonomy (NCBI): domain Eukaryota; kingdom Viridiplantae; phylum Streptophyta; class Magnoliopsida; order Malpighiales; family Erythroxylaceae; genus Erythroxylum; species Erythroxylum coriaceum. The sequence continues at coordinate 226,903 of JANQAP020000204.1, read as the reverse complement.
TCATGCAATAATCATCTAATCAACCCTTATAAACACACTAAAACACCTGCCAAAACATAATATAAACTATAACTATCATCTTACAGTCGGTATAGAATCTAGTAAGATAGATAATGAGCTAATCACTATAGAAAATCTTGCACAATTGATTCTTGAAACCTCAACAGTTGCTTGATCCATGCAAATTGGCTTTCCAATGTAGTCGCAAGATAGCTTAATCCATTTGTTGACCAATATTCTAAAGGTACCTTATGAATGCTGATCCATAAAGGCACATTGTCTTATTTAATCTCTTTAATTTTCATTCTAGGTTCCAAAATTACAGTACAATGGGTTTACCTTGGACATGTCATGGATTAGTTTCCAGTACCTTAGTGGTAGCATCCTTGTAAAATTTAAAATGGATGTATTGTCACTATTGAAAAGTATATCCACTAACCCATATTGCTTCCAGTTATTGAATGTCCACTATTTCATGATAGTAAAATCTATCCTTTTACTAATGAAGGAACCTATTAGTGTAGAACACTAATTTTGTGCTCCAGCTATAAGGACTTTATTGGGGGCTGACACCACATGTTGATCTTCAACTTTACTTAAAGGAAAGTAGCTCAACTTTGCTTTTGAAGTGTTGTCACTGGTTACCTAAACCCAAATCTTACTGACATTGAAGGAGTTACCACTGTTGATAACAAGTTAAGGAGCAACTTAAAGAGATGTTTGAACTAGTGTAGATGTTGCAAGAGTTGAACCAAGAGGCTGGAAGTCATTTAGAAGCTCCATTACCTAGAAGATAAAAAGAAGAACCAATAGACAATGACCAATAATGCAGCTAAATGAGAGCACTCTTGAAGAATAACAACTAGTAAAGAAACACAGAAGATGTGTACAAGGAGTATTTGAAGTATTCTCAAAGAGTAAAACCAGAAAACAGTTAATGTGTAAAGTTATTGTTCGAGTGAACAGTAACAGGAGAAGATAGTAGATGGAAGCGGTGAAGATAATAAGCAAACAGTAGGAAGATAAGACAATAAGCAAGTAGGAGAAATAAGAAAGCAGTATTTAAATAGGAAAAAGAATGTCAGAATTCAAGTATGAATAGGTGACAATTCGAAGAATTTGTGCTCCAAGCTCCATATATGAGTTTTAACTAAATTTGAAGGTCGTTTCTAATTTTTTTGTTTTTTCTTCGATTAAAGGTCATTTTTTATTTTAAGTTATAATATTAAGATTGGTTTGTATAAAAGCCTCCCAACATTTTCAAAAGGATATGGTAACAAATTATTTTTTTCTCATGAAAGACATTCTTTATATATATATATATAGATAATCCAAGAAATTTTTTAATTTTTAAAATTATCAAAATATAATTTTCTGAAAAAAAACTCTGCTCTTAAATTTTGAAGAAAATAACAACAAAATATACACAGTATAAATATCAAACTTATACTAATCAAATGTTGCTTAAATGATCAAACCTAACTCTTAAACTCGTACCAAAATAATTAAATTTGATATAAATTAATAATTTATTATAATTAATTTAAATTATTAAGTACAACTGAGTTTAATTAGTTTGGGAAGGATTTAATAGTTTAGTTGAGTGATCAAATTAGTGATATTTGATTAATTCAGATATGATATTCAAACCATATACGATATTATTTTTTTAATCGAAGGCCGAAAGAAAGAGTTCTTCTAGGAATTGAAAACTAGAAAGAGAATTTTTGAAAAATTTAAAGATCAAGGGTTTTTTTTTAAGTTTCATAAATTATAAAAGAGATCTATATCTTTCGCTCTTCCTATAATAAGCATGATTCAAAGTTAACAGTTAAAGAAAAGGTGGTCAATGATAAGCTAGTCTAGGAAAGAAAGTTTTAAAAAACACAATTAAAACAACGAGTTAACTGGCTCTAATCTAGTGATAAGAATTATACTTTCTTTTATGTATCTTTAATTGGTAGAAGGAAATTTAGGAATATGTACATGTTATTGGATGATGAAGGTGCCAAAATTATAGAAGAAGGAAAGATCATAGAATATCTAATTTGATAATATAAGGAATTGTTTGGTAACACTCACTCAAAAGATGGCAACTAGGTTGGAAGTGATGCAAGAAGGTAATATACTGCAGAAGAACATGGTAACAATCTTGTAGCTCTAGTTACATATGATGAAATCAAGATTACTATGTAGTGATATAATTTTTGATAATGTAGTGACTACTATTATAAAATTTTTTAGAATGAAAGAATGCTACAATAGATCAATTCCACATTGATGGCTCTCATTTCAAAAGTTGATAATCTAAAAAGGATAAAAGAGTACAAGTCAATTTCGTACTTTAATATCATTTATAAGGTAACTACAAAATTTATTATAGATGGATTACAAACTATTTTCGGATTTTAGATAAGTGAAGCACAAGGGGATTTTAGCCAAGGCAAGTTTATATATCATAATAACATTCTTTGTCAAGAGTTACTATGATGTTATAATAGAAAGCTTATATCTCACAGACGTACATTAAAGATTGACCTTCATAAAGTTTATGACCCTATGAGTTGGGAGTTTCTAATTGACGTTCTCTATAGGTTTAGATTCCTAAATGCTTTTGTGAATTAGATTAGAGTATATGTGATTTCTCTCAAATATTCCATTTTAGTTAATGGTGAAATGGAAGGCTATTTCGTAAGAGCAAAGAGGTTGAGGCAGGGGGACCAAATGTCTTCATACCTTTTTGTACTCAGTTTGGAGTATTTGTCAAGACTTGCTGCTCTTGCAGTCAAGTATCTAGACTACAAGTTTTATCCTAAGCTAGCTTTTTATAGGAAGGGTTATAACAGAGTCAAAAGCTTGAGATAGTTAATATGGTAGGAGTGGATTTGAGATTATTGACTATAAGATAGTTAGGGATTCCCTTTGATTCCAAATCCTTTTAAGTTCAAGATTGTCAAACACTTATTGACAAAATGGTATAAAGAATTTAGTAATGGTCTGCGAGAAAACTAAGTTATGCTAGCAGACGTGAATTGGTTAGTTTTATTTTATTTAACATTGAAATATTTTAGTTTGCTATCTTCCCTATACCATACATTATTATATAAAGTACAGGCAATATATAGGAATTTTTTATGGTTAGCTATATATAAAGGAAATAGGAAGAATCTGGTAGCATGAAAAATCATAAATCTTCCAAAAGAATAAGGATGTTTAAATTGCAAAGGACTCCTATCTTGGATTAAAACTATATTGACAAAGTTCTTGTTTATACTAGATCAACCTAATGCATCCTCCTTATGGATTAAATAGACTAGAAATCATAAATTGAAGGATTAGAACATCTAGGAAATTAGAGCCAAACCTATTGATTGTTTTTAACGAAAGAGGATACTAGATGTTTGAGATGAGTTATTGGCTAAAAGAGAGATATCACTAATAACATAACTAACACCAATGATAAAGTGAATACAAGAAAAAAACCATTGTTTTCTGGCCTAAAAGACCATTGGTTACCTAGAGTGTGATAGCTTAGCCTCGATTTATTATGCCAAAAGTAGCCCTTTTTACCTTGAGGGTTTTCCATTAGAGGATTTGATGTATAAACTAGGCACACCAATTTAACTTGTGAGAATAAAAGTAAAGGATGCTACTAGCTTAATTTGAAAGAATGGAAAAAAATTGAAAAATCGAAGGGAAAACCAAGAGAACACTATAACAGTTGATAAAGCCAAGCACCACAATTATTGATAAAGCTCTCAAGGTTGTCACTAATCGTACAGGCATAAAGACCAACAGAAAACAAAGGAATCAACTTCGAATTTATGAAGAAAAAGTTTACACTTTTATTTTTGAATCACACACAAAAAATACACCTTATAACCCTTATTTATAGTAGAAAACTCCTAATCCTATTAGGAAATAACCTAGACAGTATGGAATCATACTAAAGATTTGAAAGAAAACTCCTAACACTATTAGGAAACAATCTAGACAATATTTAATCATACCAAAGATCTGAAAGAATAAGGAAACTAATTTTGGAAAGGCAATAATGTGTCTTATGCAATGTTTCCAACTGTCAAACTTGGCGTCTAAGTAAACGACTAAAACTAATTGTAGAAAATTCCAAAAATTATGAAAATTAATTGAAGACTAATTTTACGTGTCCTTTGCATGCTCGTAAACTTTTAGGCCCAACAAACAAGGCTTCACTTAGTTTCAGATCCAAAACTAGCAATTACACATGTCCAACCATATATTGCATTGTTTGTAAAACTCTGAAGCCCATTACCTCCGTGTACAAAATTATCATGTAAAATTAAATATAATGGTTTAAAGATAAAAGTCTATTTGTGCTCCGGCATCATTCTCCCCCTCTTGAAAAGCATTTGCCCTCAAATCTTCTTCGTTCAAGTAAGGAGACAAATCACCAACATTGAATGTACTAGAAACTTCATAATCTCCTAAATGATCAATCTTGTATGCACTCTCTCTAATTGGTTCAAACACTCTAAAGGGCCCATCAGCACAAGGCATAAGCTTATTCTTCCTTTTACTTGGAAATCTTTCCTTATGAAGATGAATCCAAACCAGATCACCAGGTTAAAAGCTCGGTTACTTGTGAAAATGATTAGCACGGACCTTGTAACGAACCTGCTCATAAAGCTTCTTTATTGTCTCTGCCTTAGCCTTTTCATATATGCTCACCGAGTCTTTCTTTGAAATAAGAAGTAAATCCACAGGGATGCAAAGATTCATTCCATAAATAGCTTCAAAAGGGGATAATATAGTAACACGAGTTGGAGATCTATTATAGACAAATTTAGCATGGGCAAGTTTTAAATCCCAATCTTTGCTAGTTTTACTCACCAATCCATGAAGCAAGGCACCAAGAGTGCAATTTGTAACTTCAATTTGATCAGTTTGTGGATGGTGAGTAGTGCTAAATAACATCTTTGTTTTAAGTAATTTCCACAAAATTCACTAAAAATGACTCAAAAACTTTGAATCCTGATCAAAAACAATGCTTTTTGGTACCTTATGAAGATGAATAATCTATTTAAAGTATAAATTAGCAATATGAGAGGCATCATCAATCTTATGACATGCAACAAAGTGAGCTATTTTTTAGAAACGTTATACAACCACCATAATTGTATCTTTACCATGCTGTATGCAAGGTAATCTAATAATGAAATCCATACTAATATACTCCTATGGTTGTTCTACAACAAGAAGAGGTATATAAAGTCTTTGGTGAAAAGTATAATTTGCTCTTTGGCAAGTATCACACTGATTAACAATATATTGCATATCACCAAGCATATGAGGCCAGGAAAAGTGTTCTTGAAGAATTTCATAAGTCTTCTAAATACCAAAATGACCAGTAAGGCCACCACCATAAGCTTCGTAAATTAATAAATCATAAAAAGAGCCTTTGGGAACTCACAATTTATTCCCTTTGAAGAGAAAATTATCCTGAATTACAAACTAATCATACGCACATTTTTCGCAAAGTTTAAATAATTTAGCAAAGTCTTCATCCCCTACATAAGAATTCTTAATGATTTTAAGGCCAATAAGCCTTGAATTAAGTATTGCAAGCATAAAATACCTCCTAAATAATGCATCAGCTATGACATTAGAGTGTCCATCCTTGTACTTCGATGAGAAAGTAAAGGATTATAGAAACTTGACCCATTTAACATAACGTGAATTAAGTTTTTGTTGCCCATTAATATGCCTTAATGCTTTATGGTCACTTTGTAACACGAAAGGCTTAGGTCACTAATATTGACTTCAATGACTAATAGCCCGAACGATTGCATAGAACTCTTTATCATAAGTAGAGTAATTTAGTTTAGATCCACTAAGCTTCTCACTAAAATAAGCAATAAGATGTTTTTGTTAAACAAGTACAACCCTAATTCCTACTCCACTAACATCACATTCTACTTTAAATAGCTCATTAAAAATCGGAAGAGCTAATATAGAAGCAAAACATAACTTCCCATTATTCAATTCAAATGCCTTTTATGTAGAATCAATCCATTCAAATTTCCCTTTCTTCAAACTTTCTACAATCGATGCCATAATATAACTAAGGTTCTTCATAAATCTCCAATAAAAAGAAGCCAATTCATGAAAGCTATGCACTTCACTAACAGATTTAGGAGTTGGCCATGATTTAATAACAACAATTTTTAAGTTATCAATAGAAATGTCATCCTTAGACACAACTTACTCAAGGAATACGATGCTATCTACCATGAAAGTGCACTTCTCAATCTTCCATATATCCTTTCTCAACATGTCAAAAAGGATTCTTAAGTGCAGAATGCTCCTCATTACTTATACTATAAACCAGAATATCATCCAAGTACACAACAATAAATTTGCGAAGGAAAGGGCGTAATACCTCATTCATAAGTTGCATGAATGTGCTCGGAGCATTAGTTTTCAATTATCTTGACTTTTTTAACAATATTTAATTGAAAAAAATTCAACAAATTATGTTTCTTACTTATTATAATTTAGAAAAACTCCTTTTTCAAAATTCAACATTTGAGAAAATTCTAATCCGATTATAAAACTATTTCTAATCTAATTAGAAATTAATTTTCCTTAATTAGAAAACTATTTTCTAATATTTAAAGGCAACCACTTTCAAAATTAATTAAAACAATTTTAATTAATTAAGAAAGTCTTTTCATTGTTTATTTAAAGATTAACTTCTTGATTTATTAAAAATCTTTTCTTAATAAATTAGAAAATAAAATTTCAAAATTATTAGAGAAAGCTCATTTTCTCAATTAATAAATAAAAACGCTTTTCAAAATTTAATCAAGAAAAATATTTTTTCTAATAAATCAAGAAACTGGTTATTCATAAATAAAGAAACAATTTCTAAATAAATAGAATAATTATTCTCTAAATAAATAAAATCAATAAATTTAGTTTATCTCAATAAAATTAAAATAAATAAATTTAATTAAGAAACACCTTTTTTAATTACTTAAGAAAACACTTTTCTTAATTTTAAGAAGTCTAATTAATTAATTTTACTCTAATTAAAACTAATTAATTTTAATTTTATAAACCACTTTTTAAAAATTAAATTAGAAATCAATATAATTATTAATCTTAATCATATTAAGAAAAATAGTTACTTTAATTTTAGAATTGAATTTTGATTTTAAAAAAATTTTAAAATTTTGTTTGGAATATGTTTTGAAATATTCTATTTTAAACCAAGGATTGAATCACTTTAATTCAATAGCCAAACAAGTCTTATCCAAATACTAGAATAAATCTATTCTTGTAACCAAACAAGTTTGTTCTAATCCTAGGATACACTATCCTAATTTCCAAACAATCTTATTTTGACTTAAGGTTATAATATCCTTGTTGCCAAACATTATTTAATTGCATCTCTCTCTCACTTCGACTTTCCTCTCCCTTCTCTCTATTCTAAGCCATGGACACTTTATATGTTTTGTCTCTCTATAAATCCTTTGTCTTTCACTTCTCTGCTTCTCTTTGTCTATTGAGCCCAACCTCCTTCCTTCATCCTTCATTTTTCTTCTTCATTCCCCGGTCTAAACTAGTTTCCTTTCCTTCTTTGGTAGCCCGCCTAAACTCCCCAAAACCTGGGTCGTGACAGTTTATCGTTAGTGGTAATATGGCACTCGAGGTTGCTCTTGTTGTTGCTCCTTCTTCCTCGGACCTACTGCTGGAGAGTGATGAGTTCCCTCCTCTGCCAACCGCCCAGCAATCCTTTAACCCCCAAAAGCCTGGTAAGCTATCTTGGAGTCTCATAGTGGGAGATCTTGACACTTTTGGCAAGTTGTGATATGTTACAAGTATGACAGATGGTTCTCTCGTCCCTCTTTTTGAAGTATTATTGTAGGTGCAAACAAATGAAAGCCCTCTTTTGTAGGATACTTCCTAGAAAAGAGAATAACTTACCCCATAATTTAACATTGGGTAGACACAAATTGGAAGAAATGGAGAATGCAATCTACACTAATAATTGAAGATGACTTGTACATCTTTTGGTTTTCTTCAAAGGAAATGTTAGCTAAGGTAATGGATATGAGGCCATGGTATATACAAGGTAAGCCTATGTTCTTAAGGAAATGGGAGATGGGTTTCAAACTAGACAGGAATGAAATCAAATCGATACCTATCTGGGTAAATATGCATATGATCCCACTTGAATTCTAGTTATAAGAGGGTTTGAGTTATTTGACAAGTTTCATTGGAACTCCCTTTGATTTAGATGAAAATACTGCCAACATAAAAAGAGTAGGTTACGCGAGAGTATGCATTAAAGTTGAGCATAAGAAATATTTGCCATATTGTATTCCTATTATGAGGTTTGATACCAGTGGAGATTTGGTTGAAGATAGCATTATGCTATCTTATCCATGGAGACCATATTTGAAGTAAGTTACTAAAAGGTGGATTCCAAAGAAAAATAGCACTAAGGTTGGTAGTGATTATAAGCATCTTTTAGATATACCAAAAATCAAACAAGTTGAAAAAGCAAGTGTTAATGAAGTTATTCTATACCAGCAAGCTACTCCATTAGGTTAAATTGGTAAAACTGACTCTATGCATGATAAATTAGTAGAGGAAAGCATTGTATTAAATGTTCAGAGAATAGTATAATTAACTAAGTCAAAGGATTTAGCATAATCTGCTTCTACTTCAACCTTTAAACAGTTTGTTGAAATTGAAAGCAATGTAGAAACTCAAGTTCATCAAGAGCTTTTGTCTTAAGGCATACAATAGAACCTAAATTGTCAAGATAATTCAAAAGTTGTAGCAAAGATTGGTGACTCTGTACAAACTTGTGATGATACAGTTGAAAAAACTATAGTAGGCAGAATTGGCGCTTCAGCTACGGTTACTCATATTCAAGACAATAAGGAAGACAACAGTGAGACTAAATTGGAGAACGAAGAGTGGCAGGCAATTGGGACAAAAAGTCAATAAGTCACCCCTAATGGTGTTAACTATGTGTAATGTTAGGGGGCTTAATTGTCCCAATAAGCACTAACTTTATAAGACTATCTTAGAGCTAGTCATTCTTATTTTGTTGGTTTGGTAGAAACTAAGATTAAAGAATAAGTGTTTCATAAAGGGTTTAATTTTATACCTACAGATTGGAAAATTTTGAGCAATCAATCTAAAAATCCTAATGGAAGGGTCATTGTTGCAATGGATCCATATTATTTGATTGTTTCCGCGTGGTTCTGCACTGACTAGCTAATTCATTATGAACTTGCCCTAAAATCTCTAAACATTATGTTGCAATAACTATGGTATATGCTGCTAATTGTGAGTGTTAAAGAGCCAGCTTATGAAAGGAGTTACAAGAAATTAATTCAAACAATACTTTGCATTGTATGGTGCTAGGAGATTTCAATTTTTTGCCCTCTTTCTCTAAATTTTTTGGGGAAAGAAGTATAACACATACTGATATTAAAAGGCTGTATGGTCTCACTTCTATGCTAGGACTTATGGATATTCGATATCAAGGTCCTGTTTTCATATGAAGTAACCACCAGAAAGGCAATAAAGTTATACACAGAAAGTTGGACAAGTGTTTAGTGAATAATGAGTGGCTTTTATAAATGACAGATAGCTATGCAATTTTTTAGGAGTTTTTATTCTTAGATCACAAACCCATGAAAGTCTTTATGAGAGGTAACTATTTCAACAGAAGATCTCCTTTTAGGTTCTTCAACTTACTACTCAAACGCTCTCAGCTTGATTTAATTATTATACATACTGTTGAAATGAATTTTTAGGGTTCAAAATCATATCAACGTGTTCAATTCTTAAAATATGTTAGAGTTGAATCTATAAAGCTTCTTAAGCATAGTATAGAGTCTCTAAAACTCAATAAGGAGCTAGCCTTAAAGAATCTGACCTTGACTTAGAAGGATTTGGCTAATAATCCTAATAATTCTGAACTTATTGAGAAAGGGAAGATAGATCTGTGCCACTACTTGAAGACTATTAAAGAATATAGTGATAAGTTGAAACAAAAATCAAGAACCTTATGGTTACAACAAAGAGACAGAAACACTAAATTTTTTTTAGTGTAATCCAAGGTAGGAGAAATAGGAACATGATTATTTGTCTTAAGAATGAGTACGATAAGTTGATAAATGATCAAGAAGAACTGAAAAAGATGGTAAGAAGTCACTTCCAAATAATAAATGGAATTTCTAATCATACTACAAGTCTTCCCATCAGCTTGGTCAATCGAATGGCAGCGTCCATAAGTTAGAATTAAATATCTGATCTTACCAAGGAAGTTACTAGTGATGAGATAAAAGAGGTCTTATTTCATTTCATCTAGATAAGTCTTCAGGTATATATGGATTTAATGCTAGGTTTTTTAAGAGAAATGGAACTTAGTGCAAGCACCTGTGGTTAGAGCAATGCAAGAGTTCTTTAGAAGTGGTTGATGACTCACTGGAATGAACAATACCTACTTTGCACTAGTACTTGAAGTCCTTAATACTGAGAAACTGAATGACTACAAATTAATTGCCTATTGCAATATGGTATATAAGATCATCTCAAAGATCCTTGCCAACAGATTGAGGAATACTCTAGCAGACATAGTCAATCCTAATCAAGGGACCGATGTTCCAGGTAGAAGTATTGGTGACAACATTATGCTAGCTCAAGAATTGTTCAAAGAATACAATCAGAAAGTACAGGTTAGAAGTTCTGCATTCAAAATAGACTTCACCAAAGCATATGACACAGTGGAATGGGATTTCATCATCAATTCACTCTATACTTTTGGATATCCTAGCAAGTTCATTAGCTGGATTCACTCTTGTATATCTTCAATTTCATTTTTAGTGTTAATAAATGGTGAACCTACACAGATATATCAAGCTGCTAGGGGAACAAGATAGGGAGATCCTCTATCTCCCTATCTAATCACTATCACTATAGAGGTACTTCAAAGAATGACTCAAATGTGCATTGTTGAAACCCCAAATTTCAGATATCATTTTCATTGCAGTGAACTTAATATCACTCAACTTTCTTTTGCTACTGACCTACTCACGCTATGTGCTAATGATACTAATTCAATTGAGAGATTTCAAGAAGTTTTAGGCCCAAAATACAATCCTCATAAAAGTGTTGCTTATCTTTCTAAACAAAGTAAAGATGATTCATCAAGGTTAATCAGTGAAGTAGGTTCTTCTATTACGTCTGTTGCCTTTCACTTTCTTGGAAATTCCTATTTCCACTAACAAGCTAAAGGAAGTTGAATGTAGATCTCTCCTAGATAAAGTGCATGAAAGAATCTCTAATTGGAACCCTGGCGTTGCCATCTTTCTCTAAGGCTGTCGTTGCCACCATCTCCATGACTGGCCAATGAGGTTACTTCGGTCTCCATTGGCACTACCCCTCTAAGCCATTAGCCATCAGCTTTCTGATGAACATAAACCATCATGCATCCATTGTAGACATTGCCTCCAATGGCCATGGTGCATGAAGTTGCTGCCAATAGCTTCCAACCATTTCCAAGCGCCTTCGCTTGCCTATTGTTGCATGTCTTCTATGACAGGTCGCAATCTATAAAGATGCTATGCTTGGAGGAGAAGCCCCTAATATGCTTTCGTGGTCATACCTACACCAATTGCTTCCCCCATCATTAGCCTTTTGTCGGCTGGTTGCACCTTTTTTATTCCACTACCGAAAAAACACAAAAAAGAACACAAAGAACTCATCCACATCTATCACCCATATATGTTAGCTAACACACCAATGCCATTAACCAAACTAACTAGAACATAAGATCAGTTATCCATAACAACAACTTATTTTCCAAGAACTAAATAATAATAGCTTCGGTTTCATCCTTAACGTGAAGAAACAACAAGCTTTTTTGTTTTGCTTCAGATTTTAGGTCTTTGGAGACAATTTTTAGATTCAATATTCTAGTTTTTGCAATGAAATTATTCACAAATTAATCAAACCTAATGTTTCTAATTCAGTGTATAGTTTCTCTAAGTAATTAATCTGAAACCTTTTTCAAATTAAATTTAAATCTAATTTAATGTTAATTTTAGGGTTTTTAATTTTCATTTCCAAATGTTAAGATCTACAACAATCAAATATTTTAATCAATTTATAGAATTAAAGTTGGTTTTGATACTACTGTTGAAAAATTAGGGTGAGATCGAATCCCACAAGCAACGAATAATTATGAAACATTTTCATATTTGATTTCCTGAAACTAAGATCACTTAAAATTATATAAAATGATTAATAATAAATTATAATAAAATATGAATCATAATTCGTACTTTATTCTGAAGCTTGATCCTTTTCTTGTTGCATTCCCCGAATTGTTTTTGAAATTGGCTCATCTTAACCACTATAGTCGACAACCATTAACGATATCTATAGAACAAGTTAATAGAACTCTGTAACTATTACAGAGAGAGTTAGGCAAGTAGTGCTAGCTCTCTTAGAGCTTAAACCTATTTATAATAAGTTTTTGACAATTTAGTAATTTAATTATAATTAAATTCCTAATTTCAATTAAATTTTAATTAGAATTACAATTAATTCTAACTAAATATCAATTAAATAAGATCTAATATTCATATTAATCATTATTTATTAAATATATCATATTTAATCATAACGTTTCTCAAACTTTACGATTAAGTCAAACTTGATTTAAATATCTTTTTTTCTCTTCAATCCATTCTTTATGTATGGCCCATTAGGTTCTCAAATATGTTGGAAATGGATATCAATTATAATCCTAAATCATATATAGCATTAGATAAATTAAATTCTTTTAATTTATCTTTAATTCTCTAATTAAACAATTTATATTCATAGATTAAAATTGGTGTCTAACAACATATCATAACCATCCAAAAATTAGTTTTGACTAATCTTTTCTTGCATGATTTTTTTATATAATTTAATCATTTTATCATACAATGTTATGATTAGACATAGAATATGGAATTAATGTTTACTCTATTTTGAGTCCACTCATGTTAGTTTTGTACTATTAATAAATGATTCAATTAATAAAATTTGCAAACTATTTTACAAAATGTCATTCCACTTTGGTTAAGGACTTCTTAAATCAAAACAAATTAAGAATAACATAATATTCTCCCTAATTATTTTAAGGTCATGAATCTTATATTGATTACTCAACTACATCCATATAGTTTATGTTACATCCAATGACTATCGACTGAGCCACTCTTGACTAGAATAGATCATAAATAGTATCAAAATATGACAATTACTATATGAGATAACTTGGGTGATCTCAGGTAAAAGAATTACTTATATAATTATCACAACAAAATTTTCTTTAAACATACAAGTAATATTTAAAATAGATTTCTCATATGGGGTCAGTTTAGTAGACTTGTTCTCTAACAAACACACATACTTTTATTTAAGTATCTTCATATTTTAGTATATAAGATCGACTACTTTCTTCATAAGGAAAAACATAACATATGCTAGCCCCTATTAATGTTTAGTCTTAATAGAACAATGACTACAAAAAATTTATATATAATACATGAATGCAATACAAATCTTATAATTATTATTTTATTATAATTTCATCGCAATATATATTTATCACATGAGCTATATCATTTACATCTGAATATATATAAGATAAATAATGTCTTTAAATTATTATGTTTCTATTATAGAACTAACTAATCAGATGTACGACATAAGTTAATAGTTTTTTTCTATTAATTAGGTTAGGCTTTTAAAAATTTTAAGAAAGCCAAGTTTTTCATTCTAAAATAGTTTCAAATATGAGTATATATGCTAAATGCCCAATTTTGGGCCAAATGTTTTTTGATTTGATTAATTTAGGGCTAAATATTTTAACATGTTCAATTAAGGTCTAAACTTTATCGAGTCTGCTTAATGTTAGGCTATTTTGGATAGAAACTTGGCAGTGTTATACATGCGTCATTATTATTATAGAGGTCTGACATAAAACTCACATGCACTCACCCATCCCCTGGCCTTAACCTTTAAATGAAAAATGAAAAAAATGCAGAAAGAGGGAGTTGGGACAAAGTGCTTAGGTTTGTGAGCCTTCTCTTGTTCATCTTCTTCCATGTCTCATTGATCAAATAGTGTATCTGTTCATGAATTTCTTCTTCAGAAGCTCATATTTCATGCATGTAAAATTGGACTAATTTCAGAACATCAACTCTTTGTAATTGGTACTATTTAAAAACATTCCAAAAAAGAAAATAAAAAATGGTGTAGAAGAACCTGTAGACTATGAACTGAAACAGAAAATTTTAGTTTTTCAATACTGAAGATGTTCCATGATCGTCAAATAGCCTAAAAATCATTGACAACCATTTGATGACATTGGGGTACCCATCTTCCTTGAGTGATTCCATAGCCTTATCTATGATTGGATTTGTTTTTATAAATATGTATGGACTACAACCAAAGGACTGCCTATAGATATCTATGCATTGTCTAAGTACTCTTGCTGTGTCGGCTTATATCCACTGACATACCAATTGTGCTCTAGTAAGTAAGATTTCCATAAATATATCCACTAAAAGAAATAGAAAGCCAAATTAAGGAAGTAATTATACACTTAATTCCTATATGCAGATTAATAACGTGAAAGATGAAGTTTAGTACTGATTTCTTCAGGTAGTAGGAGATGTCAACTCTATGATCCCGAAGAGTAATGTAAGCCACTTCATTTATGTAATTGACTAGAGCAAAGAAAGTTAGCTTCATGTAATACGGAAGCTAGTTCATCATGTTTATATCCCACCTGAAACCAAACAAAAATATCCCATTTATCAGATTCTCTTAAACCTGAATTAAAGTCGTTCTTGATTCAGTTTAAATATACAGTGACTACACTAACCTTTCAACGCAGAAGTGAAGAGCTCAAGTTCATCTAAGGAGCCATATATATCATAAATGTCATTAATTATTATACCGAGTTGATCGTATTTTGTGCTTTGTGTTTTGAAATAACTATACTTTGGCTCCGTTGCAACCCCAGTTGTCTATATGAAACTCTCAAGTATCCTATCTCTTGCAAAGGGTTTTTTTCTTTAAAGCCCGTGTGAAGAGACCACCTTAAGAAAAGTAAACAAAACCTTTGAGAAGTAAGTTGTTTTGATTTTACTATTTCGAATGCATAGGAACATAAGCTTATTCGGATGCTCGTTTCACATCCTCCTGGTGAACTACTTGAAGCTTGTTGTACTCAATTTTCGTAAGCTCAAGAAGCATAGGATTTATGGATTGCTTTTTTTGGTACACATCCATGTACCACTTGGCTTCCAACCTTGGCATTCTCCAATGTAATGGGAGCTCCGGGGAATGATTGGCTAATATAGGAATGTAATCACCATTGTTGTAGTTCATATACTCTTTAAGGTATTTCCTTGCAAAATCACTTTTATCCTCCAAGATGCTCTCACCTTCTTCCATAAGGAACGATGCCTCGTACAGAGACAATAACCACTTCTTGTCCTCACACAGACATACTTTGAAGTTCTGTTGATTATCCTTAAAGACATTGAAAATCTCTACAATTTATTATGTATATTAGATTGAAGATGAAAAGTTCATTGATATGAAAAATCTCTCCTCATACCTTGTGAAACCTTTAAACCGTGTTGTCTTGAGATTGAACTCAAGAGCTTCAATAGACAAATCATTATTCGACGAAGCATTACTATGCTTCTTATCGTACCAATATGGTTCTTTTCTCATTTTCTAAAACATAATCAAACCCAAGTCTCTGAATCGTGTCAATCATTTCTAACTGATCTAAATGATTCATTGTTTTATTCCCTAGCATTGCCCTTACATCTTCCTTGAGCTTATCAATCTGTTCTATGGATGACTCTACTTGCACAAACAAGTAGAAACTGAAGTACCAACAACACCATGGAAGAGAGAATGAAAGCAACAAGAAGACATTACCTAAAAATCACTTGTTAGTGACTGGATGTAATTATAGTCCCATAAAACAGGTTGGTAGTTCCCATATCTACGGGTTATTGTTTGGTCAGAGACTTTAAGGTTATGAACGAGCAGCAAGTCTTGGTTTCTTAGAGGCAAGCTTGTGACACTACGAATTGAAAAGGAAGCAACCAAAGGAAGGGCCATTTTCTCTTAAAAATTAGTAAAATGTAAACCTGTAATTATTATATATAATATATTATGAAGGCGAGTAGGCTTTGAATTTGATGGTGAAGCT
Source organism: Erythroxylum coriaceum (assembly GCA_026874005.2). Taxonomy (NCBI): domain Eukaryota; kingdom Viridiplantae; phylum Streptophyta; class Magnoliopsida; order Malpighiales; family Erythroxylaceae; genus Erythroxylum; species Erythroxylum coriaceum. The sequence goes on along the minus strand of JANQAP020000204.1, from coordinate 210,600 downwards.
ATGTTTTTTGCAGAAATTAAGGTAAGACTAAGTACATGATTCTTTTATCACGTTTTTATATTGTTTATATGTAAACAATGAATAATATTTATTATGAGTAATCATGTTTAATTTTATTTTATAAATAAGAATTAGTCTCTAAACTTCAAATCATTAGAGGTTGTAAAGAAAATTTCAAAATTTTGATGGTTCCATTTCTATTTCCATCTAGTAAAAATATGAAAAAGAATAAAATTTGGTAGCTAACAAGGTCATATGTATGGAAGCAATCACAAAGACCAAGGAATAACAAAGTAAAAGGGTCATACGTCAAACTTAATAGTGCGTGTATGACACTACCAAGTTTCCGTCCAAAACAACTTAACATTGAACAAACTCGATAAAATTTAAATTTTAATCAAGCAGGTTAAAATGCTTTACCTTAAATTGATAAAATCATAAAATGCTTGGCACAAAATTGCGCATTTAGCCTGAGTATATATACAACTAGTCTTCGATTTTATCAACAGTATCTCACAATTAGAAACATCCTAAGCCCAAAATTATACTTTGACATTTTCAAGAACTTATAGTTATTATTGAAATTATTTATTAAAGTATAATAATATTTTAAATAATAATAATATTTTATTAAAATAATAGGAACGCGGGGGGATCGACGAGTCGGTCGGCGGACATAGAAGACCGAAAAGGTGGCCGATGACACGTGTTTTTTAAAGTCCCAACGTAACGCCCAAAGCCAAAGCAGCTAGTCGTTTTTGGGGAAGTCATTACAAAGTTGTCATTTTTTTCCTATACCATACCTACCCGTTCTGTATACTTGTTATAGCATCAGGAGAGAGGAACGTATCCTATTCCTCTATTCCTCTCTCGCTTTTCAAAAGTACAAATACATATATAGAAATCTTGTTGCTTCCATTTGCTTTTTCTCTACAAAGCATGGCTGTTGATCTGGAATCTCTATCAGAGGCTACGTCTGGCGCTTTTGGCTCTCTTTTGAGCACTACTATCTTGTACCCTCTTGATACTTGTAAGACTAAGTACCAAGCCGAAGTTCGTGCCCATGGACAGCAAAAGTACAGGTTGACGTTCTGTCTCTTCTTTCTAGCTTCATATCTTCTGTTCTTTGTTGATCTGGGTATGTTTTATTTTGACCTGTGAGTGCGATCTATTACTTGATCCATGGTTTCTTTGCTATATCTGAGTGTAACGTGTGTAATTTCTTCTTCTACTCGTGCTTGAATTCAGATTTGCTCAGTTACATGTTCTTTCGCTCTTACAGAGCCACGTGTTTTAGTGTTATGTCTAGATCGAGTTTCTTTTCCAAAGGTTTTGGGAATTGTAGTGTTTAATTATGCCGAGGGAGTCAAAGGGCTGTTGAGAGAAACTTGGGGAGTTATGAGTTTTGGTCTTACCGTGTCTGCTGTACCCTATGCGAGAGAAAGGAGTTTAAGTGATTAAAGAGAGCTGAGAGGTGCCTATAACATTAATATACAGTGTTGGTGATTTCTGGATTAGTTCCAAATTTTACATCTACTAAATTGTTTCTTTGTTTGTTGTTCAACGGTTTAAACTTTGGTTGCTCGACTGCTACAATTGAAGTAATCAATGGTTGTCACTCAACTTGATATCAGAAAGTTGTTTTGTGTCCCTTTTTAAGTTTTTTGTGATTTGAGTGGATGAGGATCTGCTACTGTTAGAAGCGAGTTGACCTAACACATAGTCATGTGGCACTTGGTAATTTTGTGGATCGTAAATGAGGGTAATGCTCCTTTTGGGTCAATGATCCATGTGAAGGTCTTGCCGATTAGCACGTTGATTTGTGTTTATGAACATGGTTCTGAAAACCTTTAATTTATTTTCAAATTTTTAAGATATTCAACGTAAAATTTACCTAACCTTGTTAGTGAAACACCTCTTTTGCAATATTTATCCCAAAAATGTAATGAGTTTTTATGCTTATAGCTCACTGGGTTGCTTTATTTTCAATTTCTTTTCGATTCCTTCCTATCTTTGCTTTTAGAGGACTTGAGGAACCGTGCTAAAATATATATCCTCTAGTTTTGACGTAGGTTATGGAATCTCTTTCTTGGTACTATAGTTGTTGTTGGCAACTAAGGTTTATATTTCATTATTTATTTCTTTTTCCTTTTACGGCTTGTGTAGGTACCTTTCTGATGTTCTATGGGAAGCAATATCTACTGGGAAGGTTCTGTCGTTATATCAGGGCTTAGGGACAAAAAATCTGCAGTCGGTGATTTCACAATTTGTCTACTTCTATGGGTACAGCTACTTCAAAAGACTATATCTTGAAAAGAGTGGTTTGAAAAGAATTGGAACAAAAGCAAACTTGATTATTGCTGCTGCTGCAGGGGCATGCACTGCTATAGTTACTCAGGTGAGATAGCCAGTGTCACTTCACATTGCCAAGGTGTAGTTCGTGTATTTCGTGATTGCTGCATTCTGTTTTTAACCATATTAAATCAAGGATACATTTTGGTTTATGGAGATTTCCATGGTAGTCCGTGAGTTCTGTTGGATTCGGAATGGAAGTCTGAATATATTCTTTCTGTTAAAAATTTTGCTGGCGTTGCATCCTTATAAAGTGATGCAAATGCTGGCAATTGCCAGTTGTTATACATTAAAGTTTTGCATATACGTCTGTTTGATCTTGTATCACTTGGTGTAATGCTTCTTGATTTGTTTGATGATAGAGGGAAGATAAAGTAATTTAGCAAATAATTAACTACTGTTTCCAAACTTCCCAACTGTTCCAATGTTCTTTTTTGGTACTCGTTTCTCTATGAAAGAATGAATTTTGATGATCTTATGAACTGTTTTGTAGCCTTTGGATACAGCATCATCAAGAATGCAGACAAGTGCCTTTGGCAAATCAAAAGGGCTTTGGAATTCATTGACCGAGGGAACTTGGGGTGATGCTTTTGATGGCCTTAGCATTTCCCTTTTGCTGACTTCAAACCCTGCTATTCAGGTAGTTTAACTTCCCCTATAGCTTGAAAGAATCGGATGAGTTACTTCCACAAATAATTGCTGAGATTATTGGTATAATTTGAAGTCAGCTGAATCCAGAATTATTATTTATGCAGTATACAGTTTTTGATCAGCTGAAACATAGACTTCTGAAAAGCAAACAGGTTAAAGCAGATGATAATTCCCCTGCTTTAGCCCTTTCTGCCTTCTCAGCTTTTGTCTTGGGAGCAGCTTCGAAGAGTATAGCCACTGTTCTGACATACCCTGCAATCAGGTGCATATGAGCTGCAAAGCATTGTACATTCTGTGCTTGCTAGATAGGGTCAACTGAAATATGGTGTTTTTGCAGGTGTAAGGTGATGATTCAAGCTGCAGATTCAGATGATGAAAAAACTAAAGAAGAGTGGCCAAAACCAAAATCTAGCAAAACAATCTCCAGTGTCATTCATGCTATATGGAAAAGAGAAGGAGCTTTAGGCTTCTTCAAGGGACTGGAAGCTCAGATCTTGAAGACGGTACTAAGCTCAGCATTGCTTTTAATGATCAAGGAGAAAATTTCTAGAACTACTTGGGTCCTCATACTTGCAGTCAGAAGATATCTCTTCCTCACAAGGGGCAGATTAAAAGCTGCCTAATGGTCTCAACATGATTTCACTGTAAATAGTATGTCTTAATTTCAGGATAAGGAGAGGCAGGGTTCAATTTCTGATTTAGGGATTGAAATTTGATTCTTACTTCATATTTGAAATGAGGGAAATAAGTGTTTGCGGTAACCATTATTCTGCACAGAAGCTGGTTTTTTTAAATTATATATTTTGAGACTAATAGTGTATCGGTTGTTTTTAAGTTACAAGGACAAAGAAATGTTTGTTAATTTCATTGCATGGCACGTCTATTGAGACATGGTGTCTGGATAGATTAAAGGAATAGGCTTTGGAGAAGGTTAACAATGGAAGGTTTTTTAAAAAAAACTATACATATAGAATGTTTAATTTGAGTCATATTTTAAGTTTAAATGTTTCGTAATATTTTAAGTAAAATTTCAATATTTTAAAATTTGTTTTTGGTAAATGACTTGCTTACCTTCAACTTCCAGATTAGGTTTGAAAAATTGGATTTTGGTAAATGAGCTTTTATAGACCTTAAAATATTTCATTTACATGTTGTAAATACCGTGTGGATAAAAACTACCAAATATATTCAAAGAAAATATACTACCATCTTATAAAAATAATATAATGGCTATTTACAAAGAATACCACTATTTATAATAGATAGTCACACTTTCACTTTAATATGAGAGTACTATCACTAAGTACAGAACATATTATACATCAATAAACACTTCAGCATGATTTTATACATCTAATACTACGCCTATGTATTAAAAAATATCATCATCTATAATAGATAAGTGCTGATGTGATTCTTAATCAATCTGTAATATAAGTACACAGGTTGTATCCTTGTAGCATAAATAGTATCGGATTGGTCTAGACACTTAATAATTTTTGTAACACTTTCCTTATGGTAAACAATATGATAATGTAACTAGAAGATAAACTAAACTAAAGAATAATGAAAATTGAATCCTTAACAAGCAATAATGAATTTATTGATTAATTAATGATGACAACATAGGAATTACTTCTATCCTTGTTTTGTTTTCACTTCATTTTCTTGATTTAATAATACTCGACCTTATATTTCCAATATTTATAATTATCCTCTCACGAGATCTAACCAAGTAATTCCAATTAAAATATATAAGAATTGAATTGTAACCTTTTGATCTCTCAAAACTCTTCCTAACTACCTAATTGGATTTGAAGCAATCCTGTGGATAACTAACAAAAAATTAAAATCTCTCTTCAAG
>JANQAP020000204.1:61097-85473 GCA_026874005.2 Erythroxylum coriaceum | reverse complement strand
GTTTGATATATCATATGTGAATTGCATGATATATCAAACATATATTAAAGCATGTAATTTATGCACATATAATCAAATTATATGCTCAAAAATAATCAAATTGTGTTTGATTCTAGTTATTGATCTTCATAATTTAAAATAATATTTTCAACTATTTGAATAATTAAATTATATTATACTCATTGATTACAGAATAAATTAAATTCCTATTCTAAATAGAAATTTAATTTGATTTTCAAATTCAATTAAAAATTATTTCCAATTAACTTGACACTTTTAATCAAACTAATTAAAATTAATTTTTGTTAGATTATATTTCTTACCTATTAAAATTTATAAAAACTTCTTTTTTAAAATTTGAAAGTAAGACATTCTAATCCAAATTGAAAACTATTTCTAATCTAATATTTTCATAATTAAAGAACTACTTTCTAATATTAAAAGAAAACTACTTTCAAATTTAAGTAAAACACTTTTAAAATTTAAATAATAAATCCATTTCATTATTTATTTTGAGATTAATTTCTCAATTAATTAGAAAATTATTCCTTAATAAATTAGAAAATTATTTTCAATTAATAAATCAAAACACTTTTCAAAACTTAATCAAGTAAAAACATTTTCTAATGAATTAAGAAACTTATTAATCTAATTAATAAATAAATAGTTTCTAAATAAATAGATAATAATTTACTTTATCTTAATCAAATTGAAAAAATAAATTTAATTAAGAAGCACCTTTCTTAATTACTTAAGAAAATACATTTCTTAATTTTAAGAAGTTTAATTAATTAATTTCAATTTAATTGAAGTATAATTAATTTTAACTATAAAAAAATTTTCCAAAATTAAATTAAGAATTAATCTTAATTGCATTAAGAAAATTATTACTAAATTTTGGAATTGAATTTGAATTTGAAAATAATTTTAAAATTCTTGTTTAGTATAAAGTTTAATTTATTCAAGTTAAGAATATATTATTCCATATTTAGACTAACTTTATTCAACATTTATGTCGAAGTTAAATAAATTAGGTCTTATTCTAGTATTGGATTTAAACAATCATATTGCCAAGCATTCTTTATTCTAACCTAAGAATCCATTATTCTTAACCTATATTAACATAAATTAGAAGCCAAACAACACCCTTCTTTATGTTAGGAAACCATAATCCCAAACATTGAAACCCTAACTGCATCATCCATTTGTCTTCGACTACCTTTTTATCTATCACCATAATACGTGACAGCAAACACCTCTCTTCTCTAATAAAGGTTTCCTTCTATATTTTTTTAAAAAAAGGAAAATGGTAGTAATTAATAAAGTGTTAACAAAAAGACAAAATATTTAGTGGTATACCCTTTTACAATCCTTACAAACTTATGCAAGGAATATAGACAAAATGAGAAGCATTAAAAGGGAAGTTCAAGCATGAAGAGTTTCAAATATTAAAAGAAAATAAAATATTAGCATTACAATTCTGATTTAGGTTCTTCAATAGCAGCAACTCTCTGATTTCTTTGATAATGCCTAATTTAATGGAATCTTTGTTGAATTTTTGTTTGAAAAACTTCTAAAGTTTCTCTCTCTCCATAGTGTATAAACACAAATCCCCAAATAAAGGATGTAGATTAATATATCAAGTTACGAGTGAGTTGTTTGATTGGATAATCTTTGCATAATATTAGTGAGGGAGTTCCTTGGATCAAACCATAGACATTTTCTCTTGACATACTCCCATATTTTGTTGTTGAAAGAACATGTAAAGAAAATATAATCTCTTGTTTCTACATAATACCGATCAGTTTTTATCAGCTTGCCTGTAAGGCAGTTTGTCTCAAGTCTTGAGCTTATTCTAAATTGTAAGCTATATAGTAAAAGAGATTCTTAGAGTTAATGCCTTACTCCAAATAATTTTGTGCTAGTGAACCTTGAACCATCTTATTCTCAAGAGGTTTTTGGTAGTTTTGTTGGTTAATGTGTGAATAGGATGGCCTTTCTAGTAAAATATATCATGCAAGTTTAAATTGGGGAAAGATGTAGGCTGTAGATGTCTTAGTCTATATGGAAGCTACTAGGAGTTTTTATTAATAACTAATCTTAGCCTAGTGTGGAGTGAAGAGACAGATGAGATCTTTGGGGTGTAAAAAGATTGCAGGAGTGGTCCTTCACAGGACCTATTATCGAACTAAAGTGAGATTAACCTGCCATTCCCAACTCTACTTGTAATATCATCTTGCACCATATCTCTCAATTTAAGTAATTGATTTAGGAAGTGCAAATGTGAGGTGTTTTTATAGATTTGCCATATACATCTACCTTAGAGTAAGTATAAATGTAACCACTTGATCCATAGTGAGCTTTTATCAATCAATATCCACCAAAATATTTTAAGAATCAATGTCTGGTTTATAGTCTTTATTAATGAAATGTTCAATCCACCTTCCTCTTTGGGAAGGCCGATATTAGCCCACTTCACGTTAGCTGCTCCTTTTGAACCATCCAGATGACTCCATAGGAAGTTTTAGAGCAATCTTTCTATGGATTTGATGATGTTTTAGAATAGGAATATATGGGAGCTCTAATATATATGCGAAGAATTGAGCACTGACTTTATGAGTTGTAACTTATCCGTATAGGAGAGAGTTTTATTTGCCCAAGAATTGATTCTTTTATGAATTCTTTCAACGAGAGGTAATCATTTAATGATGTTGAGTCTTTTTGTTGACACGGGAAGTCCCAAATACATATGTGGAAGACATTTGGAATGCATTCTAGTCGATTGTGCAATGAATGGTTCGAGTGCATTGGTATTTTTGGAGATGATGAAGTGAATTTTGTTTAAGTTGATCAAAAGCTTTTGAATTTTTCAAGTGAACTCATGAATGTTTTAATGGAATCCAGCTTGGATCTACAAAATAAGAGGATATCATCTAAAAAGTAAAGGTTATTTAAATCAATCTTTTTGCATTTTAAGTGGAACCTGAATTTGGAGTTGAGATTTACTTTATATTTAATGATTGAGTTGAGAATATCCATACAAAGAGTGAAAAGATAGGGGATAAGGGGTAGGGAATCTACCTATCTAAGACCTCTAGTAGCCTTGAAGAAATTTGTTGGACTTCCATTGATAATCATAGATAAGGTAGCTAAGGAGATGCATTCCCTTAACCATTTAATGAAGACTTTTGGAAACTTGTAATCATGTAGCATTTTCTATAAAAACTCCCAATTTACATTATTAAAAGACTTATGAAAATCTATTTTCATTGTGCAATTAGGAGAGTATTTAGATCTGGAGTATCACTTTGGTAGTTCTTGAACTATAAGAACATTGTCTCCAATGTGTCTATCACTCATATAAGCACCCTGATTCTCACTAATTAAAGGGGTTATTGTTTTCTTCAATATAGTTGCTAGGATTTTGGAGATGATTTTGAAAAGGAAGTTTATGCATGCTATAGGTCTAAAGTCTCCAAAGTTTGAGGGGTTAAAACCTTTAGGGATCAAGTAAAGAAATGTTATGTTATTTTCCTCAAGGAAAACTCCCTTTATGAAGAATTCTTAGACAACCTTTTTCATAAAATTTCCAGTATCGGTCCATGATTTTTGGAAAAATAGCCATTGAAATTATCTATCCCTGGGGACTTTATGCCATCCATTTTAAACACTACCTTCTCAGTTTCATTATCATCAATAGGTTTTATAAAAAAAACCCAGATCTTGAGGAGAACTTACTTCAGAGTGATTTTGCAAAGATCTTTAAGAGAAGCATTTGAAGGACTCGGTATACCAAGGAGAGAACCAAAATACCTTATGGCTTCATCTTGTATGTCTTGGTAATTATGAAGTGTAAAACCTTCTTTAGTCTTGTATGTCTTGGTAATTATGAAGTGTAAAACCTTCTTTAGAGGTGATTGATAGTTATGATTTGTATTATGTTTTATGGTTTGATTTGTTAGGTATTTAGTGTTATTTTAAGTGTTTAGTGTGTATTTAGGTTTCAATTGTGTTAGTTTATGTGTTTAATTGTTTTAATAGGTTAGTATAAGTCTTTGAGCTTAATTGTTATATTTTTTAGGTACCTTGATGTGTGTGTTAGTGCTTCAGGGTAAACGGGGAAAAACGATGAAGAGTTTCGGGCTAAAAGACATAGGCCACGATCGTGATAGAGAAGGAAGAGTCAGAAGTAGCTAAGCCACAATCGTGTACCAGGGGCCACGATCGTGACAGAGAGTGTCAAGTCAGGCCATGATCGTGCACTTCAGGCCATGATTGTGATAGAAAGGATAAATCAGTAGCCATAATCGTGGCAGGTAGGGCCACGATCACGGCAGGTAGGGCCACGATCGTGCCCTACGTCGGGCTGATACAGAAACTCAAAATTTGAGTGATTTTTTTGGCTATTTTGACCCTGGATTAAACTTAGGGCTTCCAAGATATAAAAAGAACGTTACAAGACAGAAAGAGAAACTGGAGAGTCTGAAAAAAGAGAACACTCACGTGGTCCAATCCTGAAAAGTCTAGAGAGAAATTGAGCGATTGAGGAAGGAGACAAAGGAAGAGAGACACGGAGAAGAGCTTGACGCGACGTACTTCCCAGAACAGATGGTTTTCCACTATTGCTACCTCCCTGACTCCGATCCCGACATATTTTCCATTTATTTCAGTTTTATTCATGTATAAAATTGAAATAGGTGTTGAGAATATATTGTGTTGAATGTTGAGTTGTGTTTATACTCACCTTTAGATCTTAAATTTTGAGAATAATAAAATTTGGCTTGAATAGGTTTTTATTGATTTACTTGTGACTTAATTCCTGTTCTTAATAACTTGGCAATAGACTGAGAGGGTGAGCTAAGTGAAAATAATCAATTTGGGCTAACGAGAGTTAGGTCAATTGATAGGTAAAGGATTAAATCAAACTGGTAGAGTCGTGTAACTAGAGATCAAGCATAGATTCCCGGTAGGTTGATAATTTTAGAACTAATTTAGGTTTTGGGTCAATTACGAATCGAGAGATCGCAATTCTATAATTTAAATTAGGGATTATCAATTAGGGTTAAAAATTATAACTCGAGAGAGAGTAATTCACCCTAGGACTATCTAGACCCATTAAGTCGATAACTTCATAATTAATTCAATTTTTGTTTTTCGAATCAAAATCTCCTTTCTCTCACTCGGTAGTTTCTAGGTAGGGCTTGGATTAGTTTATCTGATTTGTTTTCTTAATTAGATTTCTGTAACTCAATTCTTGAATTAATTGTTTGATTTATTTATTTTATGTATTATTTTATTCCCTTTTGAATTATTATAGTTTAGTATAACTTTAGATTTTAGGACTAGTTTCGTTCCTCGTGGGATCGACACCTTAGGTACTACGTGAACGACTCGTGCACTTGCGATAATTACCAAGGTTATAATTAATAAAACTTAGCGTGTGTAACCTTGAACAAACAAGTTTTTGGCGCCGTTGTCGGGAAAGACAATTTAGTTATATAGTTTAAGGCATTAGAGTAGTTTTTAATTTTTATTTTTATTTTGTTCGTTTTACTTAGGAATCGTGCTCTTGCATGAGCACAAGAGTCACGAGAGGTTCAAGTCGTGCAGCTGAAATGATAGATTTAGATATAACACGATTAAAATGAACCTTGAGGAAAGCTCGGCGAGAGGGAGAAGAAGAGATCTAGAAAGCACAATTGGCCGAGGAATTTCAAAGAAACATGGATTAAGAAGTCAACCCTGGTAGGCAACAAGGAGTGGCTAGACCGTCAGTTCAAGCAGTCTCATTTGAAATTAAGTCGGGGCTCCTGAATATGCTTCAACAGAAGGTCCAATTTTATGGATGGGAAAATGAAGACCTGAATGCTCACATCGTGAGTTTTCTTGAGATTTGTGATACTTTTCAATATCACCAGATGTCGACGCAGTGAGGATTAGGTTGTTTCCTTTCATACTTAGGGATAAAGTGAAGGCTTGGTATCAACAACGTGGGAACAGTTAATGCGTGCCTTTTTAAATAAATACTTTCCATTAACAAAGACTACCAAAATTATTAAGGAAATTACAAATTTCCAACAAGGTGACGAGGAGTCTATTTATGAAGAGTGGGAGGGTTACAAGGATCTGCAGAGGAGATGCCCACACCATAACTTACTGAAGGAATTCCTACTGTAGACATGCTACAACAAAATGAACCTATATATAACCCTGGGTGGAAGAATCACCCTAACTTCTCCTGGACGAACAGTAACAATTAAGAGCAGAATCGAGCTTTCAGCAGGATAAGATAAGCTCGATGGGTTCGAAGTTGGACAGGATTTTGGACAAGATAGGAGGTATGGAGGAAGCACATAGGAGGCTCGAGAGCAAATTCGAGCAAGTTATGAAAATCATGCTTCGTCTATACATAATTTAGAAGTCCAAATAGGCCAGTTAATGGAAGTAATGTCGACTCAGAATGTTGAAACTCTTCCAATTAACACCGATTTAAATCCTAAGGAGCGTATCATCGTCATAACTAAGACCCAAGATGGAGAAACTTCATAATTACAAGAATTGGTAGGAAATAAAGAAAAAGGTCAAGAAGTTGAAAAAGACCTTTCGATTGAGCCCAAGATAGAATCAATTTAAGTAACTAGAAGGGTATTTTCGTTCCCTATTGGGCAGCAGCAAGAGTTATATGAAATGAAGGAAGCGAAAGAATTGCTGGAAATCGAGCATAACAAGATCAAGGAAGTAACAGACCAAATACAGTCAAAGCTCAAACTACAAGAGTCCGTTAAGAAAAAGGTTTAGGAGCAACCACTAGAGGATAACCCCAACATTGTGAAGAAGGATGATCCAGGGGACTTTTTCATCTCCTGTAGTATCAACAACATCATTATAGATAGGGCATTCGCAGATTTAGGCGTGATTATAAATATGATGCCCTACACTTTCAGTCTTAAACTGAGGTTACGAAAGTTAGTGCCCACTAAATTTTTGGTTAAGATGGCAGATAGGACTTTGCACAGAACGATAGGGATTATAGAAGATGTGCTGGGAAAGGTTGATAAATTTACCTTTTCGATAGACTTCTATATTTTGGACATTAGTGAAGATGAGGACACCCTAATAATTCTTGGAAGATCGTTCTTAGCCACTGCACGCTCAATTATTAATGTAGATGGGGGCAAACTAACTTTGCGAGTTGGAAAGGAGAAATTGATCTTCAAGGTGATGGTTAGAGAGAACATAGCTCCTTCACCTCCAGTGGATCTCAAGGAACCTGAACCTCGAGAGGAATGGGAGGATATAGAGGATCCTGAGAATGCTTCCCGAAAGAAGCACTCGTGAAGGAGAAAGTGAGGCAAAGAAAATCACAAGAACGGTGGTAGTTACAATATGGTTGCGAAGGTTCAAACTCTGAGATTAATGGCGACGCTACCATTGAACCATTCATTCCAACCACCTTAAGTGTAAAATTAGCGTCAAGCTACTGACGTTAAAAGAAGCGCTGCATGGGAGGCAATCCATAGAAAAATTACGCAAAGAATGCACACAATAACATTATCCGATCACATGAACACTTGTTGCTGCACAAATTTATATGACAGCTGGTTTTTGATAAGTTAGAAACCAACAAGTGTTCCACCAAGGAACTTTTCATATTGTGGTGCATGGACCATAGTATTCCAGTCGACACGTCCACCCATATCCTTAATGCCATTGCTATAGTAACGCGTAAGCGGAGCAACAGGCTGGGAATGGGGTACACAGTATCGGCCATTGCTGAACATTTTGGTGTGGAATGAAGGGGGGTTAACAGTTCACCCTCTCGACTTCCTTAATCAACACCATTTATTCCAAACGAAGGTCATCCATTCCACGAACATGAGTCTACGGGAGATTTAAAAGAAGACATATGTGTGGCCTAGGGCAAGTCAAGAGAGTTCGAGTGCAGCACAACCTCAATAGGAGGAGTCAACAAGTGAAGAATTGGAAGAAGAAAAAGAGGAAGAGAAAGGCTGGAAGAAGGTTTGGATGCCATATCTGAGACCAACAGAACACTTGCAGAGATTGCGTGCACACAACGACGCCAGAGCCGAGATATCTGACGGATCCATCTGTAGTTCGAGTCTAAGGGTGTTTAACTTCCACCTCTGACATAATCACCACCTCCGTCACCTTAGGATCCAAGTCTAACCCAAAATTTGTGTCATTTTTATTTTGTTTTGTTTATTTTTATGTGTTTTATTGTTATTATTTCTAGTGTTAATTTTATATGTTCTTTGTTACTTAAGTTTATTTGTTTACCCTTCGTGTATGTGTTGTGTATTTCCTTCTCACATTGAGGTGTTGTTCAAGTGTGGGGAGGGATTCTATGTTTTTCTTTTGTATGTGAATTTTACATACTATATGATAGTAGTAGGTTATATTATGTGAAATGTGTGAATGTGTCAATGGCTTAGATTGAGTGAAATTTAATTAATTTTGGGACATAGTCTATCAGGTTGTGAACGATCATTAGCTTATGAAATTAGTGAAATAGGGGGCCTTTGGATAAATATACAGCGTAATTTGGACTTAGTGTAAATTTAGCACCCTCTAGATTGTCACATTAATTCATAAATTGAGGTCTTTTAGGTTAAGTAGCCTAACTAGTATTTTTCATGAAAACAAATAGCTTAAAAAAAGTTTAATAAATTACTATTCTGCTAACCTTCGAGTTATTAATAGAGCTAGTAGCCAGTTGAAAGCGTGATGTAGCTAAGTAACCAGATCGACACGTATCACAAATGTGTGCCTTCGCATAAAAAGGCTATAATGACATTTCAACCAAGCTGTTTATTAAATGACTTAGTTGAGTAGCCGGCTCAACATTCAACACAAATGTTTGCCTTCGAATAAAAGGCTAAGTCCCTTTTTAAAAAAAATAATTTTAAATAAACATTTACCGGACTTATAATAAACTTGAATTTTCATGGAATTATACTTAGGAACAGTTACAAAGTCCAAGGGACCAAAGATTTATTAATGTGTGTGTATAATTTAAAAGGGTAACTAAATAACATTTAGGTCTTGATTTAGTTGTATATTTAGTTCAAAGCCCCTAGACACATATTTTAATTGTTAATTGATTTGCCATAATTCGCATGATTGTGTCCAAAATAAAAGTTATTTCATGATGTCAGAGCCATTGTCTCATTATTGCATTGTGTGTTATGTGTTTTATATGTATTGTTGTTTTGTTTGCTTGAGGACAAGCAAACGTTTAAGTATGGAGATATTGATATTTGTGATTTGCATTGTGTTTTAGGATTTGATTTGTTATGTATTTAGTGTTATTTTGAGTGTTTAATGTGTATTTAGGTTTCAATCGTGTTAGTTTATGTGTTTAATTGTTTTTATGGGTTAGTATGAGTCTTTGAGCTTAATTGTTATATTTTTTAGGTACCTTGATGTGTGCGTTAGTGTTACAGGGTAAACGGAGAAGAACGATGAAGATTTGAAGAGTTTTGGGCTAAAAGACACAGGCCACGATCATAAGTGGCCACGATCGTGACAGAGAAGGAAGAGCCAGAAGCAGCTAGGCCATTATCGTACATCAGGGGCCACGATCGTGCACCAGAGCATTAAGTCAGGCCATGATCGTTCACTTCAAGCCACGATCATGACAGAAAGGATAAATTAGTAGCTATGATCGTGGTAGGTAGGGCCACGATCGTGCCCTACATCGGGTTGATATAAAAACTCAAATTTCTCATAATTTTTCTAACCATTTCAACCTCGGATTAAACCTAGGGCTTCCAAGATATAAAAAGAACATTACAAGGCAAAAAGAGTAGCTGGAGAGTCTAAAAAAAGAGAGCACTCATGTGATCCAATCCTAAAAAACCTAGAGAGAAATTGAGCGATTGAGGAAGGAGACAAAGGAAGAGAGACACGGAGAAGAGCTTGAGGTGACGTACTTCCCAGAATAGGTGGTTTCCCATTGTCGCCACCTCCCTGACTCTGTTCCCGACGTATTTTCCATTTATTTTAGTTTTATTCATGTATAGAATTGAAATAGCTGTTGAGAATAAATTGTGTTAAATGTTGAGTTGTGTTTATACTCACCTTTGGATCTTGAATTTTGAGATTAATAAAATTTAGATTGATTATTTTTATTGATTTACTTGTGATTTAATTCCTGTTCTTAATAACTTGGCAATAGACTGAGAGGGTGAGCTAAGTGAAAATAATCAATTTGGGCTAATGAGAGTTAGGTGAATTGATAGGTAAAGGATTAAATCAAACTAGTAGAGTCGTATAACGAGAGATCGAGCATAGATTCCCGGTAGGTTAGTAGACAATTTTAGAACTAATTTAGGTTTTGGGTCAATTGCGAATCGAGAGATCGCAATTCTATAATTTAAATTAGGATTATCAATTAAGTTTAAGAATTATAACTCAAGAAAGAGTAATTCATCCTAAGACCGTCTAGACCCATTAAGTCAATAATTTCACAATTAATTTAGTTTTTGTTAATTTCGAATCGCAATCTCCTTTCTCTCACTCGGTAGTTTCTAGGTAAGGTTTGGATTGGTTTATGTGATTTGTCTTCTTAATTAGATTTCTGCAACTCAATTCTTGAATTAATTGTTTGATTTATTTATTTTCTGCACTATTTTATTCCCTTTTGAATTATTATAGTTTAGTACGACTTTAGATTTTAGGACTAGTTCCTTTCCTCATGGGATCGACATCTTAGGTACTACGCGAACGACCCGTGCGCTTGTGGTAATTACCAAGGTTATAATTAATAAAAATTAGCGCGTGTAACCTTGAGCGAACAGTGATTGAATAAATTTTTTGTGATTTTTCGTTACTATAATATAATTGAAGAATAAGCTTGTACAATTATCACCATCTTTAAGCTAATTCACTCTAGCCCTTTATTGTAGCAAAGAATTTTGATCCTTGATAGCTTGCATTTATTTTGAAAGAGCTAGCTTCTTTATGTCCAAGAGCAACTGATTTGTTGGTTTTTGAGGCTATCTTGGATTGAATGTCTTTAAGTTATGATATGGTAGAATTGATAGCTAATATGGTGGATCCTTTTGAAGATTTTAATAGTCTGAGCTCATTTTTTATTTTCTTTAACTGCTTACATAGCTGAATTGCTTAGTCCCCACACAATAGAAGTCTGCCCCCTTCTATAAGCTTCAGAGAAACCTGAATCATTGACAAGATAGTCATTGAATCTGAAAGGGTAATGTGTGATATTTTTTCGGAACAAGCTATCCACTATGATAGGAGCATAATCTGAGAATAAGGTGTGTTTGAATTTGGCTATATTGTTATGAAATTAATTCAACCAAATATCATTGACTAATGTATGGTCTAGCTTCTTCTTAATGTACCAATATGAGTTTTGTTTATTAGATCAAGTGAATGTGTGTCCTATGAATTTTAGATTAGTCACCCCTACGTCTTACACACATTCTTTAAAGTCAACTGAATAGTTCTTTAAATTTTAATATCCTTGAGCTTATGAAATGTAGAGGATTGAATTGAAATCCCTATATATCATTCATGGTTTTGTGATGTTACTACTAATAGTTATGATATTATTCTATAGACAACTTCTCTTAAATTCAAAGTTGCTCACATAAATGAAGGATATGTTAATGTCAACATTCTCCTATAGGAAGAAAATATTCAAATGCATTGCTTGCTCATTAGAGTCTAGTAGATCTACTTTAATATCATCATTTTTATAGTATATGATGATTCTTCCAAAAGCATGGTGGTTGAGGTTTGTGATTTCCATTAAGATCTTAGAATGTTTAAATTGTTCATATTTTCTAAACTTATTTTGGTTTCTAGTAAGGCTATTAAAAGTGCTTTTTCTCTAATGACAAATTCCCTTAAAGCTAAAAGCTTTGAGGGATAATTTATTCCTCTAACATTCCAAGTTATGATTGACATATTAAGAAGATTGACCTTTGGAGCTTTTCCCTTACCCTTTTTATGATCTTATTCTCTCCGTTGTTTGGAATTTCTCACCGTTTCCTACTTCATTGGTGTATATTTTTTCATTTAGTGTTTTGTCATTTAGATTTCCAGTAGATATTACAGATTCAATAGAATTCGTTATTATAGTAGTTGATTTTCCAGATTTTGAGTTGTTGTAGTTTGTAATACCCTTTGATGGGTGGTTCCCTTCTTCAAAAGTATCATAAATAATTGATTCATGCCTAATAACCCTTCCCTGGTTTTCAGTGCTATTAATTATAGAGTCCTAATTGCTTCCATTTTTAATATTCTCCAAGTGTTAGACATTCTCCTCAAGGATAGTTATTGAGCTTTCTCCCTTCTGTATATCCGTTCCTTTGACTAAAGTTTTAGAATAGGACTTTGCATGGGGGTTTTCATTATATTAACATCAATCTTCTCCACTATGTCACCTGCATTTGTATTAGCTGAATTATTATTTTCGATCACTTCTATCTACTATTTTTGCTTTACAGTCCCCATTAACTCCTACTAACTTCTATATTTGAAGGTTCTCCTTGTAGCTCTCTAAATCTTCCCTTGTGATTTGGAAGGTAGTTTCCAATGGTAAGAGATAACAATGGTGACTTCCCACAGTTTGTTGTCTTCACCCAATCTCATAATTGGTATTTAATTTCAGAGCTTCTTTGAGAGTTCAATGCTGACACATATTTTAACATATCCTATTTTCCTTTTCTTGTAGTGTTTTTATCCGCGCATAGAGGTTTTCCAATGTAGCTAGCTAATGAACTTAACCCTTGAGTGGTCCAATATTTGAGGGTACACTATAAAAAGTTACCTAAAGTGGGACACTTCAAATCTTGATAGTTTTTAACCTTAATCTGGGCTGCCAGTTTTGTAAGAAAATGGGTTGGTTGGCTAGAAGCCATGGACCGTCTTTGAGTAATTTGTGAGCTTAAGAGACTGAGGAGAAGGTGAATAGGATAAGGTTGTCTTGAAAGTTACACATCTGTTAAACCTTTTTTTCCATAATTTGTTGGCCCATCTTTGTATAATTGGAAAACCTAGCCGTTGATCAAAGAAAAATCCAAGACTATGGATTCCCATCTACAAGCTCCCTTTTGGAGAGTTTCAATCTCAGGATAAACAATAAGCTTCCTATTTAGTTCTTGCGGTGGATTGAAGGATAGGTTTATTAAGAGATGGTCTCCTACCACTTGCTTCTATGTTTTTTGGGAAGGAATGTAGATTTGGTTGAAGGGGAGGGTTCGATGGTGAGGAATGGCAAAGGTGGAAATTCAAAAGTGTTTACGACTGAAGTGTTAATCATTGTTCTTGAAATGGAAAAGAGCAGCTTTGCAAAATGAAGGGCTGAGAAAAATTAGTTAAAAACTATAAAGAAGTAAACACAGGAAGGGGTGTTTTGGTTAGAAGTACTATAATGCCCTTGGTTATAAGAAAATCAGAAGCAGGCAATAAGCAAGATGAGAAGAAAGCAAGCAGATTAAGCATGCAGTGAGCAAAGGATCGAAGAAGGGAATGGTTATAGATGAAAAACAAGCAAGTAGATTAAGAGGACTAAAATTTGATCATAATTGTGGTGCATTTAGAGAGAGGTAGGAGAATCTCTCTCTATTCTTGTCATTATATGTCGCAATTAACATCGCTTATCTCCACCTTGCTAATGATGCTAATCATCTGTCCTAGATTTTGCACCATATGCCCCTTCAACCACCTCCTTCTCCAATTGCATTACCACCCAGTCCAACTTCATGTCTAAGCCATAACCAATATCCAAATTATTCCATCATTGTGTGAAGACATTTCATGCAACGACAACATCTCTTATAACAACAACCAACGACCAAGCAATCCAAAAACCGACAAAAATTACATAACAAATCTAATTACCATAATTAGACCAAGAAAAACAAACTAACCAAATTCATATTAACCACTTGTTTTTGGCCTCAAAATAAACCGTAGACAACATTGGCTGAGGAAATTTTTGGTAAAGTCTCATGTGATTAGGATTTTGTCTTAGCTTCAAATGGTAACATCAAGTAACCATAAAGTTCTCAAAGGTTTAGTACAAATTTTCATGGCAACTATAAACCAAGTTTCATTCTTTCCTTGTCTCATCCAATATGAAACTTTTTGCGAAATTTCAAATGGTTTATTATGTGAGCTAGCCTTTGCATAAGAAATTTTCAGAACAAAATCAAATCTAATTTGATTTAATAGTTTTATTTCGTGGCTTTAATATTAAGTTTTCATATTTTGAGTTTATGAAAAAGTTAACTCTTAGCTTTTCAGATTTAGCTTTTAGGTTTCTAAAGTCGCAATCTTATTGTAACTACTTGTGAATTTTCATCTTTAATCGAATCAAATTTGATTGTAAGGTTAACAAGTTATTTGTAAATAAGATATAATATGTTTGTCGAACTTTGTGTGTGTAAGTTTTGCAATTTTAGTTTTGTATTGTTGGGAAATCAAACGAGATATAATCATTTGCATAACGAAATAAATACAAAACCTTTCATTTCATTTTATAAAAGCCTTGATCACTTAACTTCTATAACATGATTAATGCATAAAATTTAATAAAGAATAAATTGTAATTCATATCTTATTGTAAAGCTTAATCTTTTTCATATCATTTCTCTTGAACTGATTATGAAATTAGCTTATCTCAACCTCCATAACCATATATTTGTCATACCTCTAAAGCTATTTATAGAACGTGTTGAAAAAACTCTAAAAGTAGTATAAAGAGGGTCATGCAAGAAGTGTTAGCTCCTAGGTTTGGAACTTTTAGTCATTTAATTCAAATATGATTCTAATTTTAATTAAACTTTAATTAGGATTATAATTATATGCTAAGTGAGCCTAAATAAGATCTAATATCTTATATTGATCTTTATATTTTTAAATATCTCATTTAATTTTAAATTTTCTTAAATTTAACAATCAAGTATATCTTGATTAAAACATTTTTCCTCTTTTCAACTTATTCTTTATATGAGACTCATTCCTAAATATGCCTGTAATGGATACATATAAATTATAATTATAAATAGATAAATTAAACACCTTTAATTTATCCTTAGTTTCCTAAAATTATTTCATTAATGTATCATGACCAACCATATTTAACAATGCCAAAATGATTTTTATTAATCTTTTCATGCATAATTTTTCTAATTATTCAATCATTTCATCATAAAAAATGCCAATTAAACATAAAATATAACATAAATATATATTCTATTTGAGTCTTAATCTTGTTAATTATCTATCATTAACAATGGCTTATATTAATAATATTTGTAAATTATTTTATAAAGCATCATTACCTTAGCCAAAGATTTTTTTAATCAATACTAATCAAGAACAATAAAAGAACAATAAAAGATTCTCTCTAATCAATTTAAGGTAATAAATCTTATATTGATCATGTAAGCATCTCCATATAGTTTTTCATATTATATCAAATAACTACCAATTAAGCTATGTTTGATAAATATAAGTCATAAGTAATATTAAAAACATAACAATCCCTATACAAAATACTTTACAAAATTACCATATAAGGTTGGTTCAATAAATTTGTTCTCTAACAAATACTCATATGCTTGTTTAACTAACAATTACTTCCTTTATAAGAAAGATAATACATATTAATCTTTTAACACTCTATTAATATTCAATTTTAAAGAAAAATGACCAAGAAACAATTTAAAAAAAATATAAAAATATAATATAAATCTCATAATTATGATCTTATCATAATTTTATTTACAATGTATATTCATTTTATGAATTTTAACACATATTTGATTATATATATATGATAAATAATATTTTTAAATAACTGTGTTAATAAACTATAACCAATTGATTTGACTATAAGAAATAAACCAATATTTCTATCAGATGCGAGTCATAACTTGGCGTGGCCAATGGCTAAACACAATCCCATAGAGAATTAAAACATGCTTCAAGTTTGAAACAAGGTTAACTTAGAAAAACGAATTGGATGGAACATATTAATGTGCTAGAAAAAGGACAAAAATAATCAACATGGGCTGTCGATAAACAAACTCGTTGTCACTCCAAATTATCAGGACGAAGTAGTAAACTGAACCTCGACACCGTTTCCACCAATTCCAGCGGTCAAACATTGGAATCCACATGACTCGAGCTCCGTAATCACCTTGTAAACAACTGTTTTTGATAGCACTGATTTATAAAGTAAAGGATAACGGCAAATGGAAGTTGATCCATGCGATGTGTGTATAAGCATCATTGTCATTATAAACTAGTATGCATATGCTTTGTTTGCATGGTCGATCAAACCCCAAACTCTTAGAAACTCTACCCAATTAGCAATTATTACAAATACATTACGCGCTATAGATTTAACGATGACCATGTTGTTGATATATTAATGAATTTTGACTCTTTAATACCATATTATTAAGGCATTTATCATTATAAAAAACTAAAAAATAAACAACAAAATAGAAATGATAGTCCACGGGTAGATTAGGCAGAGAACAAAAGAGAAGGATACAGGATGGCAGAAGTGTCAATACACAACCACCACCTCCGGCTCCAGTCAACTTAGAAGCCAATTTATACTTTAAAGTTGTGCGTAGAATAGTTTCAATAGAGGCATGGCTTACCCCCATACATTGAAGTAAACCTTGATTCATCTCCATCAATTCTTCTAGCTTCTCTTCCTTCTCAGTCATAGAAAGTTCATCTGGAGTAGGTGACTGAATGATGGCAGACAGTTCTTGGCTAATAAAATCAACAGCATTAAAAATAGAACTCATGATATCAGGATGCCTCAAAGTTCTCTCCGAAACACCAGCAACTAATGCTTTTGTGTTTCTGCCAACTCTTGTGTTAGTAATAAGCATCCGGAGAGGCATGCCGGAGTTTATGTGTGTCAAATTGCCTGACTTGAACTTGATCATATTGCCTGTTATACACGAGGAGAGGAATTGAAGAATCAGCGTACTTGTAAGCCTAGATTTTGAAGTCACATGCAAATGTGACCAAAAATTGTCATCCTGCATCTTAGTTATTCTTAAACTATGCACATTTAGATATTGACCAAGAAAAGTTGGGGAGAAAGTCGAAGTATGCATAGAGTAGAAAAGGAAAATAAAACTTTACCTACCAATTCATTATTCTTACATACCATATGTGCTAACAGTGTTGTCAATCCCAGATGGGTTTCCATGAATTATCTTTTCACCTTCAAAAGCCCATTTGTTCAACAACCGAAGTTCAGAATCTTCAAAGATAAGCCATCCCTGCTGGTTTCTATCCTTATTCATAGAGTCTGACAAAGAAAGAAAGACAGCTGAAAGAGAAACACAAAATGCAGCAGAAGAACCCAAGCCTGAGCCCAATGGAAGGTCAGAACTAATGACCACAGTTGCAGGCTTGAATCTGACATCAAAAGGAACTAATCATGTATCAAATTGATCATAGAGGAACTACCCAAAAAAGAAATGCAGCTTTAGAGTCATACCCCTGAATAGATGTGTATAGCCACAAAAAGGCTGACACTCCGGCAGCAAGTGCAATTTTAGCCTGTGGAATGTTTTGCTCTTCAACCAGCATTGAGATTGATTTAAATGATTCCGTTGAGCAAGAAATTGGTTTTGAAGGGAAAGGGCAGCCCAAATTAGATAATGCATCCTTAAGTCTTTCAATTTGCCATGAAAATTCTAGACCACTATCCTTGAGCCTAAGGTTCAGGTTATCATCATTCTCTGCAAGGACAAGAATGACCAGTTCAGAACTTTCTGTAAAGACATCTCTACCTTAGTTGATCAACTTCATTTAAGAAGGGGAGTGGGGAAAGAGATTACATCTGGAAATTATTGACAAACTGGATGTATAAGAAGATATGGTCGTCTCCAGTATCGTTCACATTGCATTAAAACACGTCATTATATAGGAAAGGAGGAAGATGAGGCAGTGATGTTAAATGTTTACATGCATCATAGGAAGGAATACATGATAACTCATGTATCGTTTATACACAAAAAACGTGCATATAAAGCCTTCTAGGCATTTTAATCAGAACTTAGTACAAAGTTATATAAAACCAATAGGTTGAACAACCAGAACTATAGTTGGTGTAATATGTAATTCTTTATTTTCTTGTAGGGATCATTTCTTACATACAACTTTTAAAAGGTCCCACTGCTCATCGTTATCATTTTAAGTAGTTCATCAAACAGTTAAAACAAAAGAATGATGCAAGCAAGTGAGCCAAAATAAGAAACTAAGGCTCAAAAATCAGAGAATCATTGGTCCTATACACATTGTAACCAAATGCTAGTAGAAAGAGGAATACATCTTCAATAAACTCCACAGCTTAAAGCAGACTTGATAGTATATTTCCAATCAATATTTTAATTCACCCAAAAACCAATATATTTACAGAAAGCATTCATGTTTAAACATCTAAGATCCATTACGAACCATATATGTAAATTAGCATATCTTCGCATAATATCAAAAGGGTATATCTTCAACAATCCCAATGGAAAATAAAGACAACATTTGTCAAAGAAAGAAAATGATAAAGAAGGTCTAAGCTATCATAAAAGAGATCCTCTTAATATAATATCTCCACACATCCGTGAAAGGAAACTCTCAATCAACATTGCAAAAGTCAAAACTTGACAAGAAGAGGAAAGAATTACCAGAGGAAGAAGAGGGAAACGAGAGGGAGGCATATGTATAGAGATCAATGGAAGCAGCAACGGCGGTGGATCCATGAACCACAGCATGCTCACCGGAGAGTATGATCTTCCCTGGGGCTCTTGCTTTCGCTTCCATTCTTTGATTCCAAACTCCACAAGATCCCCAACTTTCTTTATGAGTATCTCAGCTTCTAACAATTGATCTAACAGTTGACAAAAACCGTCACGGGGAATCCATGGTCGGGGGAGCAAGCGGTATAGTTATCGGACAGAAGATAGCATATGTTGACAGTACACGCATTTTATGTTGTCGTTGTCATCAGTCAATACTAGAATCATCAAACTACACAACCACGCGGTGGTTGGGGGCGCGTGGTCGGTTAACCGAAGGTAATCAGAGCTCTCCCATCTTACTTATAATTATAGCTGAATTAATTATAACTAAAATACACATTTATCAAAAGACTCAATTGTCCCTAACGCCAAATGCTCTGAACGGATTTATAGTTCTTTTCTTTCATGTTATTTTTTGTTGAGTAATACATTGAATTAAAATATAATTTATATTTTGAAGAGTAAATGAGCTTTTATTTAAATTTAATACCCAAATTTTGACTAAATTAATCCAGTAAAGATGAAGAATAGAATTTCATAATAAGATAGATTAAGGTAAGTCTTAGAATAATTGTAAAGTTGCTCTTTCGTAACTAGAAGATCATAGGTTTGAGTTACGGAAACAATCTCTTTATAGAAATAAAAAAAAATATGTATAATTGATATCCATCTATCCTAAAGTGGAGAGTCTTGCATATTGGGGGTTGTTAATTTAATAAGATAGATCTAACAAATTTTATAATAGGTGAAAGACACGAGACTTTCTTATAATTTAAGAAACTTCAAAAATCTTCAAAATGATTAAAATTATAAAAAATTAGATCTTTAGTTTTATGGAAAAGTGCTTTGTTTTTAACTTTTGTTAAAACAAAATGGTGAAATACAAATGGTGGAGTTGGTAGAGTAGAGGACGTGGGGCTAAAAGGTTCTATGTTCGAATTTCCTACGTATATTCCCTCGATCGAGCATATCATACAGGACTTGTCTAGTGTGGAGTACCTAATTAGTGTAATTTGCAGGCTATTAAGTTAATCTAAAGGTTTACTCAGTGCGTATTCAAAAGGATAACAGTTGCGAATTCTTCTGCTTTCAAAAAAAAAAAACCTAAACCACTTAAATATTGACAACTCAACTCAGCTCAGCTCTTAAGTCTAACTTAAATAAATAATTTATTATGTTAAATTATTAATTAGAGTCATATTAATTAATTTAGTTTGGATTTAAAAGTTAGGTTAGATCATTATATTCATAACATTGGATTATTTTACATGTATATTACTATTATTTTTAATGATTATCTAAGAAAATGAAAATTTTCTTTTTTAAAAATTGAAACTACGATTAGTGTTCAAAAATTTTGAAGACTGAGACTTTTTTAAGTTTTTTAAATCATAAGAAAGTCACGTGTACTTTGCCCTTTTATAATCTTCTAATAAATACATACAACAATGATGATGGCTTGATACGGTGTACATAAATGAATAAAAAAGGAACATAAAGAACAATACTAAATAGATCAATAAGGCAAGTGCCTATATCATTTCTTATAATATAGTTTAAGTTAGTTGGAGGATTGTAAATACCAATAGACTTAGATGTAGAGTTCTCCTAGAGCTTTACTATATTTGAATTTATCTTGATTTAGTGATTAATGCTAGTTATTTGGATTGATAGAAACTCCAAAGTTATAATTGTATGCTCACACTTAAGAGATATATATTTACTATTCTTAGAAATTCTCAACCAAAAATTCTCCTACATCAAAACTTTATAAGAATGCATTAATTCAATCTATGAAGGTTTTTAATAGAATGAAATAGTTTATCATAAAATGGAATATAAATAGATGTAATATTAGAAAATGGTTGTTTAGGAGGGATGGAAGGGTTCATAATGTAATATAATGAAATGTTGTTTGGAAGAATGGTTCAAAATGTAATATAGTGAAATGTTATTTATCATTTTACATTTCATCCTAAACTTCCCAAATCGAAGGTAACTTATTTTTACTGTTTAGGATGAAATGGGATGTAATGTGAAACCCTTCCCTTCTATCCTATTTTATTTCATTTCATTATAAATCCTCCTCCCAAACGATAGAATAATATTACATTCCATTCCTTTTCATTAATAACTACTTAACCAAACATAGCCTAAGTTTTATGTCAAAGATAGGTCAAACAAGAGACCATGCAAGTCCTTGTGTTACTTATACCCTTCTTGGACTATCTTTTTCTGGGCAAAGGTTACTGCCTACATTGTTTAAACACAGCCTCGAGTTAGTCTTGTGTTACTTCTGGACAAAAATGGGAATAAATAAAATAAAGTAGTATAATCTTATGTTCGTAAATATGAGCTCCTATTGACTCCCTATTAGCCCTTGTTTAACAATATGACTCCTTCTTATCCCAATGTTCTGATTCCTCGCTTTGAAATCACCCCAAAATCACTCTAACTAAACTTGAACTTACCCAGATTTATTCTTTCTTTATTAGAGAGCTAAAATAAAGCATGTAAACAAAATATAAGCCAAATTAGTACCAAGTGCTAAAACCATAGTGCAATTAGCTCATATCTTAACGGCATAATTATAAACCACATCATTAATAATGATAAATTTGGTTTTAACAAAGCTATCTATTTTTAGAAAGGCAAAAGTGTCACTTTTGACCCTAAGTTTTTGTAAGGCCCTAACATATACCCTGGAAGTATTATAGCGTGTTTAGGGTGTATTAAGAAGTGAACATAATGAATGACGTACATCTAAGTATAGTAAGAGATATAATGGTACTTAATGTAAAAGACAAAGGTAAATGGATAATTTGTTTACTTCGACATGGACATATATACTTAGACGTGAAATATGTATGGAAATTTTTGATATGTTTGCTTGGATTTATGAATGTGTTATAAGGGGAATTGATAAAAGAAATATTCCATAAGTAAATGAAATGTTTTTGGCTAAATTAGATGTATTTTTGCATTGCTCTTACATGATAAGACCAAAGTTAGTTGATTTGGGATGTGTACCTCGCTAAATAGATAGGTTCCACTAAACAAGTTTCCATAATTTGGCCATATCTTGGCCTGTAGAACTCCAAATTGGATAATTTTAATTGAAGATTAAACTAGAGACAAAACTTTCATGAAGGAACCGAAATCTGATTCTGCCTCTAAGAGTTTTGAATTCTATTTTGAAGTTGAGTTTTAGCTACTATCCTTGTTTTAGAACAACCTATAGTTTTGGGGTATAAATCCCAATATAGTTAACCAAATTGCATGAAATTTATGCCATTAGAAACTTAATACATAGGGGAATGAAATAAATTGATAAGATTATAGGCTAATTGATATTTGTGTATTAGTGAGTGTTTTTCTAAGTATTTGGCATATGTTTCTTATATAATAGGTTATTACTGTTGTGTTTTAGGATTTATTTTGTATGTTTTTGTTTAGTTTGATCTTCATTGTTGTTCTTTTATATTTGATGTTGATTTAGGGTAAGAATTGATCATTTTGATGTAGGAATAAAGGGTGTCCACCTTTGTGATTGAGCTAGGGACTAAGAGAGGAGAAGAGAAGTAGAGGAATTGTAATACAATAACCATGATCGTGGATTCATGCCAATTCCCACGATCGTAGGATGCCTAGCCCGAAGATACACATGGGTTTCACTTATTTTTTAGGTTTTTGTAAGTCATTATGGTAAAAAAAAAAACCCTATAGACAACGGGATGATCGGTGGTGACTTGCCTCCCTAAGTAAAACCATAGGTTTAGAGTCTTGGGAGAGGTAAAGAATCAAGGTTTTTCATTCTAAATTGGGAAAAAGAGCACACCAATACCAAATTTTCTAGATTCGAGCAAAGAAAAGGAGGAGTTTGCTTCATTTAGTTTTCTTTAATTTTTCTCTTCTAGCATTTGTATGATGGATTATTTGATTGTTGGGAATGTTAATGACATCATGAGTGGCTGATTTATTTGTAGAGATTACTTTTGAACTTCTTGTTGAATTCCTATTTTGTTGGTTTGAAAGAATGAAGCTTTTGATGAATGTTGAAATTATACCTTACAATATATTGAGAGATTAAGTTGGGTAATTTATGTAGGGTTGTACAATGAGAATTGGCACTCTATAGGCTTACATTCATCAAGTCAATTGATTAGTTAGAGAGAGATCTTGATTAATTAGTTGATTACCTATAAGATAACTTAATAACTAGTTGAATTGATGGATTAATTTTATAGATTGAGAAATTGCTTAATCATTTCTATTTAATTTGGTTAGGGACAATTAATTACACCTTGAGAGATGATAGTTAATACATTAGGACATCTTAGGTGAGACACAATTCAATTAACAAAATAGGAGCGAGATAAGATAGGGAAAAAGAGATATCTAATTGTTAAAATCTTGAATTCCAAATTTCTTCACTTTTTCGTTATCAATTGTTTATTGTTAGTTGTTTGATTTATTTTAATTTTTCATTTTATAGTTATTAAAATTGGTTCTTAAACAAAGATAAATCTGAATTAAGTGATGCCTAAGCATAATCCTTGTGAGATCGATATCCGCTTTTTACTACAAGTTGCGACCCATATATTTGTGGCTTTGAGAATAAAACTAGTAGTTTGTTTTGCAATCAACAAGTTTTGGCGTTGTTTCCTTGCGGTTGTTTGTTTATCATCTTGTTTAGTTTGAAGTACTTTGATTTAAGAGTTTTTGATACTTTTCCTTGTGTATTTGCAGGTGCATGAACAAAAGGAGCACGTGAAGATCAATTGAATTTAGAGACTAAGAGTTATCCGATATCACAAGGCACGAACGAGAGTTAAGAAGAGCAAAGTGCTAAGACATTATACAAAGAAATATGACAAAAGAAGGAGAGCAAGGAGGAGCTGAGAGGACATTGATGGAATTTATGAGGCCATGTTTCAGTCCTCAAGGAGTTACAAGGACATCTATTCAAGCTAATAATTTTGAGATCAAGCCGGCACTCCTCAATATACTTCAAAGTAGTGTATAATTTTATAAGCTGTCCAATGAAGATCCCAACGCCAATCTTGCAAATTTTTTGGAGACCTGCAACACCTTCAGATTTAATAAGATGTCTAATGATGCTATTAAGTTGCGATTGTTTTCTTTCATTTTGAGAGATCGGGCGAAGGTGTGGTATACTCACTCAGTTCAAGGCAGATCACTGCTTAGGAATAGCTAGTGTAACAACCCACTCCCGCTGGATCCGAACTCGATATCGATGGTGATACCCGAGTCTGTGCCCCACGAGAATGGTGTGTCACATCACTTCACTAAACAAAAGTCGGTATAAATTTTTTTTTGAAAACTCTTATTAATGATCATTGCTTTGGGCCATTTTTTTTTTTAACATTTTGATTACTTAAACCGAACACGAAACATAGTACATTTTAATTGATGAAACATAAAGAACAGAAAGTTAATAACCAAACATTTACTTTGTTTTGTCATCATTTGATACAAACATAATAAAATCAAAAGTACCTTTTATTTACCACTTGGGCCCATTT